>QXVZ01033340.1:0-10239 GCA_008931825.1 Phallusia fumigata
ATCAGCAATGTTTGTGTTCATGCTGTGTTTTAGGGCAGGAAGGGCGACTCGGTCAGTTGAAGACATACTTAATCTATTAAAGGAAAAATTTACAAATATGAGTATATCCACTGTACTAGTTTACAACAATTAAAATGGTTTCCACTTCAAAACATTTTTTCTACTTTTTAGCAAACGAAAGCTTATTACTGTGCAGAATTGTGCTTTGGAAGATTCTGCTTCAGAGAAACTTTAGGCAATCTCATCACCTCCTCAGACCTAAAACAAACAAATAAAAAGTTTTACTAACACCAGCTATACCTGACTAAGAATTTCGGGCCGATTTGACTTGTCTGTTTTATTTTTTTCATTTTAGGCAGGTAACAGAACGCCTGTATCAGTTTGTTTTAAGCCTGCCATCATGACTTCCATTTAGGGTTTGTGTACAAGGTAATATATGTGAAAAAATCAATTAAATATTAACAGTTTTAGGGATGGGTAGAGCCAAGCCAAACCTGTTTATCCTGACCATAAATGCTTGGTGATTAAGCTAAAAGACCTAAGTCATAAACAAAAATCATCAAATGCTTCAAATTAGAAACACTTTAGTTTTAAGAAAAAACACATGGTAAATGATCTATTGTTATGTCATACATGTGTGACATTATATAAACACAAGATGCTCGGTGCCTAGCCAGAGTCAGACATGACATTTGTAGTTTTGGACTTAGTATATAGTGTACATTATATAAGCAAGCAAACTTACCTTGTTTCAGTGACATTCGATTTTGTTGAATATCTGTTTGCATGTTTCTGGTAATGAAGAAGTTCCTTCAGGTCAGATTTCAACACGGAATTTTCTTCTCTTTGTCTGGCACTTAGCTAAAACAGGAACATAAACACTTTAGTACAATCTGGGCATCTGTAACGAATTTAAAATACTTCTCTACAGACATCCTATGGTGCTGAGGCAATAGTTTTAAATGTAAAGGTGAAGGCGGAATGATAAACTACTGTGCATACACTGGTGTAGCTTTACCTCGGTTAACATTGACCCACCAATTTTTTTAAGGGCACCTCATAAAGTCCTAACATTGCAATCTCCAGCTTGATTATTGCTTTAGTGCAGTTATGACATTATGAACGCTCTCAATAAACCAAAAAACTGAACTCCTAATGTCATGCACTGACTTTCAGATCATGTCAAATTTGGGTGAAAACAGTAAATCAAAATAACAAGACATTCAACCTTGTACAGCTTACCCCATGAAGGTATTTGATGATGACCTCACATTCTGGCAAGGAAGGTGAGCGTGGATCATCTCCAGGGCTTTCCTGTACCTAAAAGCAAAATTATACATTTTCGCTATAAATGATTACATCTATAATTTAAAAAAACACACATGTCGTCTGTGCAGGCTTAAATGTTAGTGGTTTTGAGAACACAAAGCAAAAAAAATGCTAAATTTAATTCATGTTTCCCACTTAAAAACATAGCCTTGGTTTTGTTGAAAACTACAAGTCAGTTCAAATCTTCCAGGAAAATGACTTTTCTCTTGACACAATATAATTTTNGCAGGCTTTAATGTTAGTGGTTTTGAGTTCAACTCAACTTCAATCACTTTTATCATGAGAACACAAAGCAATAAAAGGCTAAATTTAAGTCATGTTTCCCACTTAAAAACATAGCCTTGGTTTTGTTGAACTACAAGGCAGTTCAAATCTTCCAGGAAAACTTTACCTGACTTTTCTCTTGTCACAGTATAATTTTTTACATTGAATAAACAAATTGCGTGGGTCAGCTACTACTTGACTTACTCTCAGAGGGTCAAGTGATAGACCTAAAGGTAAAATTGGTTCCGTAGCAATGGGCTCAAAGTATGAAGAATCCTGCTCAAGTGAGCTGTTTCCACTTGACCCGGTATCATCAACACTTTCAGTTACCCAACGGAGAGAGTTTTCATCATCAATCAATGAGCTCGATGAATTTTTACCGATTGTGCCAGATGTTTTCCGAGACTTGCCACTGTAAATTTAATCAAATGGCACAAAAAGAAAAATTATATCTCTATTGTTGATATTTTTTTCCAAAGCATTATGCTGAGTTAATAAAGTTTCCTACTGTTTTTAAAAGCACAAACAACATAACATTAAAATATATGACCTTAAGACATAAAACAACTTTAATGCCTTAATGATATAATGCGTGCCAAGATAAAATAGCCTGCGACTGTTTGTAAGCAACATCAAATTTTCTTTACAAACACCAACAAATTGACAACTATTATCAAGTAAATTTAACCTTGAAATCAGATTCAACCAATTATCACTCCATAATTTTCTGGAAAAAAGATTATACACAAACCTCTGTCCCTTCCCCCTGAGAGCTTGTTGCAGCATTGCATTTCTTCCCTGTGCATGTTTAAGTGCTTGCTGCAAGTCCTTCACTTCCTCCTGTAGTATTATGCTTTGCAGCTCACCGCCTGAGTTATATACATTACAATTTCGTCTTTGAAAGTCTGATGCTTTTACAAGCAAACAACACATATTTCTACAATGACAGGATTAGGCTCATTCAAGTGTACTTGTAGGTTAATGGGTCTACAGTTAAAGAATGGGTTGTCAAAGCAACACACAGTCACGATTGTACTTGAATTCACTTCAGATTAACTAAGATTAGCTTCAAGAGAAACTAAATACGGAATGCAACAATTCATTTGATACAAACGAAAAGAATAAGAAGTGTTGTGTACACATCCCAAAACAACACCACAATCATGAAACTAAGGTTAATTTTTGACCAAACTGTGCTACAGTGCATGGGAAGCTTGTTGGCAGAAACCTACCACTTTTATCTGTGCCCGAAGAAATGTGCCGTAAGTGGCCATCTTTAGAATCTGTTAAGTTAAGTGGGTATATTTTACACATGCTTTTCAGGTTTAAACAAGTAATCAAAAATTAAGAGAAAAATATTGATTAACTAACGAATCACTTACAAAACTTATAAAAGGTAAAAATAAAGAGTTTTATTCACTACAGATAGAAGTTTGGCCTGCAGTAACATACCTTGTACTGGATTCTTTTTGTTCATAACAAACTTGAATTGAAGGTCTATTACAATAAACACAATTTTAGTCTGGTGTAACAGTCACAAATACGTGCATTCCAATACAAATGCTGTATTGTGTACAACATACAAAAACACAATAGACGGACTGTTAAAATGTATAACATACAAAGGCCTTTAGTATAACAATGCTGAAACAACTCACCTTTGTTTTCTTGCTTCAACCGATCAATTTCCTCATGCAACTTCGTCAGTGTATTAGCATGCTGCTGCTGAAGGAACTTGATGCTCTTGTTGTAATAAACAAGTCGCTTTTGTTCCGAAGGAGTCAGATTGTCAAGTATTTGCATGTCAGTTGCCATTTGTATTCCATCCCCATTCTGTTGGTGGACAGCCACCCCAGCAGGTGGAAGGGTCTGCAGTCGATCTCTGAGGAATGGTTTCGGGTAACGAGAGCGGTCAAGCGTAGACACACGTGACCAAGAAGGCAAGTTGCCCAGTGGGGGTAGAGCACTGGATGACATCAGTGTTCACTGCTTAGGTCTCCATTGACATCTCAATGGGTTGTCAACAAGGTATCATACCATTTTTGCAAAGCAACACTCTATACATGTCTGGAAATTGATATTGCAAAATTGCAAACAGCTACTTTATACTGGGTTCAAAATAACAGCTTGTGTTTGCCATATCTACTGCAAGATACAGCTTTGGCTGTTTTAAGGTCATGTGTCATCTGACTTTGAACAAACCTATTTAGCTTTCGCTCTGTCTGAAGATGTTGCAGCATTTATGCCTTGTTTTTATTTCCAGTTTAAACATGTAGAGCAGGAGGTCTACTATAATTCAAATTATGTGATGATGCTTCACTGTTTTAATGAAGAGGCTGACAATTAACAGTAAAGTGGATTGTTGTATTATTTAGTGATTTATGCTCGTCGCATCTCACATTGGACAACAGGTGGTGAATTCTACACCAATAACGCTGTGTAAAAATATTGCTTTGGCCACTTACCTTGTCGCATTATCTCAAGTTTAAAAACGTGTTTTTAAGAACTAGACACAAAATAGGCATTACAATTTGCTAATAATCCACCATGCTTAAAATCTAAGACAATCTTATCACACAGTCTACCAAACATTACTAATGAACATTTAAAAACTAAAACGTATGTCTGGTGGCAGGGCTACAAAATACAGTATGTAAAGTAGAAAGCAACACAAAAGTAAAACTTGACGCTGCGTAGGAATGTTAAAACAGCAAAACATGAATTCACAAGTTTCGCTGCCGGAAGTAGTCATGGAAATAAAGAGACGCACAGTACCTCATGAAGCGATGTGATTTTAATTTTACTTCGTTTTTACGTTGGGGTCAAAGACCAAATTAATAGTTACAGGAAAAAAATGTCTCATAACTGAGGTAAAAAAATATGTCTGTGACCTACAACATTCAACTAATAATTAAGAATCAGTACATTACATTGGGTGAAACAAAACTCCTGGCTGCCCTGACCAACGTAGAACGCCTGCTTAATTTTCATTCACGTTGTACAGTACGGTACGCAACGAACATCATCAAAAGGTACGTTACGCCTTTCGCGACGAGGTACGTACAATTCGATACGTACCTACTCCCATCCTTACTTAGCAAACGTTTCGCATCCAAATGACAAAAACTCGCTAACGACGTTTCTGCCCCGGTTGCAGTGGGTCATAAATATCTTGGAAACCTCTCTGTCCGCGTACGTGACGGAAGCAGACAAACGCTATATTTTTTACAGCCTATAAAATAAAACAGCCGAAGCTCAAACAAGTCGTTAATGAGTGAAAAGCTTTTATCTACCTATTGACTATAGTCGATTGGTTTGGTAAGCAAGCTTACGTTTGCTTAATTGTCACTGATTTATTAAGTGGTTGTGTATGGTTGTGTATTTTATAATTATGTTCTTTTTATGTTTTTACGTTTGTAACATCCGCAGCGGCATAATCTAATGCTTGCGACACTTTATCACATCTTTTAAGTTATCCGATTGTCTACTTTCTAAAAACATCACGCCCAACACGTCGCCGTCATAAAAACCTTTTTCCTTCTAATAATCATTTCCTTTGTGGGTTAAAATAGAACGAATTAGCGCCGTGATATAAATAATCGCGTTTCCTAAATCTTGAGAGATAAGAGATAGGACACAATAGATAAGTCCAAGTGAGTTTTATTATTAATTTAGTTATATGTTTGTTAAACGTTTTCCTTCATAAATTTTGTTTAACATTTTACTGTTTTTGATTTGACTACATTAGTGTCGTCTAGTAGAAGTGGTTGTGAACTAGAGAAATCTTGGGATTTTGTATCTTTCTTAGTGTAGTTTCTTAAAGTCAGATCGCGTAATTCTCTATCTAACCTTAACGTTGCTCAATTGCAACAGTTGATTAAACTAACGGTTTTACCAAATCGTTTACATTTTGAAGTTACCGTTTGTTAAACGATACGGCGGCAAATTTATTGATAGGGACCTACTAAATGATGTCATCCTACCAATGTACGGAAAGCAAAATAAAGACGGTTCAGCAATGTGAAGCTATTTTGTATTTGCACATACGTCACCAAAAACCTTTGGACTTAAATCCTTGAATCGAAACTTTGCAATAAATTTTGTTAGTTGCGTTTCAATGGTAGCATGAACTAAAGACTTAAAAAATAAAGACTTTTGCACCACTAAGAAATTTGGCTGTGGTTTTTTGTTCCCTTTAAATTTAACAATGCGGCAGTCGATCACATCTACACCGCTGCGCTTTTCCAGGTAAAAGTCATAATTCAAAAACCGTTTTGACGTTATGCAGAAGACGCAGCACGACAGAGCCGAGCCAAAAGGGCTGAAAGCTGTAACAGCGAGTTGACACCCTGTACAATTCGCATATGAGTCTCAGCAATCAGCTTGATATACTCGAGCTTCACGTATTCGCCCATCTCATGCGTTTTCACCACACGAAAGATGTTGGTGATGATGTCATCTGGGGAATAACCCATCGACCACAGGTGGTGCACGATCTTGTAGGCCTGAAAAAAATGCGATCGGTGGTTTCCTATTGCATTTAGGCATGATCAAACAAGAATGCAACATTAAAAACAACTAACTGCTTTCAGGTTAAGTGGAAATCATAACGCACATTATTGTACGAAGTATTTTGATGTAATCTCAGGTTGCCCAGAGTTTGTGCAGACAGAAAATGCCCCACATACCACCCCCCCAAAAAAAAGCTTTCTCTCTTGATAGTAAAAAGTCATACATGTCGATTTTATTATACATTTCCATCAAAAACAAATCTCCAAGCCTTCCAAAGGCTTTACAGCAACTTTAAATAACCACTTTCTTATCCACATAATAAACATTTTTAGCATTGGAAAAAGGCCAAAATGTGGCGGTGACTTTAAGCAAAAAATTTCCGAAATAATGCCTATATTTAAGTTAATCTCACCTCATCCAAGTTTGANCCCAAACCCCCCCCCCCCCCCCAAAAAGCTTTCTCTCTTGATAGTAAAAAGTCATACATGTCGATTTTATTATACATTTCCATCAAAAACAAATCTCCAAGCCTTCCAAAGGCTTTACAGCAACTTTAAATAACCACTTTCTTATCCACATAATAAACATTTTTAGCATTGGAAAAAGGCCAAAATGTGGCGGTGACTTTAAGCAAAAAATTTCCGAAATAATGCCTATATTTAAGTTAATCTCACCTCATCCAAGTTTGATTTGAGGCAGTGGTCAAGCATACTTTTTAACAGCAAAGGATGAGGCTCATCACAAACTTTGAAAACATTATCGCCATTCACAAAACCAAACCCTTGATAAGTTGATTGCAAATTGTTGAGCGCCTAAAGTTAAAAATAAATGAATCTAAGTTTTAACTACAGTGGAGACTTCTAACTTGCCTGTCTCATGTCTCCTTGAGCAGTAAAAATTATTGCTTCCAGTCCGTCATCAGTATAACGTACATCTTCTTTCTCTATTACTTCTGTGATTCTCGTTAAAATCTATAAAATACCATGAAATTGATACAAAATATTTAGTATATATTGACAACAAATTTTAGTACAATTCGTAAGCTCTGTATACTTATTCAACTTTCACCTGTTCATCACTCAGTTTGCTGTAACGAAGAACAGCACACCGCGATTGAATTGGTTCAATAATCTTGTCTGACTGGTTGCATGCTAATGCAAACCTTGTTGTTTTGCTATATATTTCCATTGTCCTGCACCAAGGAAAATGTGAAGGAACTACGTTCAAAACTTGCTCATATACTATTGACAATGCAAACCTGCGTAGAGCTTGCTGGGCCCCATTTGTCATACTGTCTGCTTCATCCAGGATTATGATTTTGTGCTTTCCCTTAGGAAGGGTGACTTTCTTCTGGGCAAACATTTTAATTTTGTTTCTCACAACATCAATTCCTCTAAAAACAAAACAAATTTAAATTTTCCATACTTAATTTGAATTTACTGGTGCATATTACTGCAGACAAGTCATTAGGCAAAATTTGGAAGAAAGAGGTAACAGCTAGAAGCAATGTATTAATGCATAAAATACTGCATGAGTGCTTTACAACACAATATGGCAATACAAGAGCTAGTGTATTGATTATATCACTTTATACCGATCTTCATGTTATTAACAAGCTATTAACAAATTTACAGTGGGGGTAGAGTTTTAAAACCTGTAAAGGGTAAAAATGAAAAAAAAGTTGAGAACCTTTAAAATTAGGCAATTTTAACAAAGAATATACCTATCATTGGAGGCATTGAGCTCCAGCACTGTTTCTTTGTAGCATGGTCCCAGCATTGTTCTAGCTAAACACAATATGCTTGTTGTCTTTCCAGCACCGGGCGGTCCGGCGATAATAATGTTTGGAACATTTCCTTCCTTGGCAAAAACTTCTAGTCGACTCACTGTAGTCTCATTACCAACCACTTCAGAAAGCTTGGTGGGACGAAACTTTTCAACCCTGTCAAAAGTTTTTCTTTATGCAACTTTTAGGGACATTGAGCATTTTTCGTTAAATCTTGAATAATAAAAAACGAGGATGGCCAACTAACCATGGTAATTCATACGCTTTCTTTGCCGGTTCAACGTTTGATTTGTCAAGTTTACTTGTCCCGGGAATATCCACATCCATAATACATCAAATGAGAAGTTACAATGCAGCAAACCGACAAAACAAAGAATCGTTTTTGCAGATATTTCGGTGAGATGGAAATCTACAAAATATTGCAAGCCATTGGCGCGAAACTTTGAAAACATCCAAACCTATGTAGTTTTATGTTTACTTTTTAGAGCGATGGGTAAATTTCATGTCAAACTGTTATGCATCATGCAAATTTACATGTTTAATTGTACAATATTTGTTACAA
The DNA here is from genome assembly GCA_008931825.1 of Phallusia fumigata. Lineage (NCBI taxonomy): Eukaryota > Metazoa > Chordata > Ascidiacea > Phlebobranchia > Ascidiidae > Phallusia > Phallusia fumigata. The sequence continues at coordinate 8,454 of QXVZ01033340.1, forward strand.
ATGATTTGTTTAATTGGGTGCTAGGTGGTTTGGTTTTCAATGTTTTGGTCCGTATTAAAGAAACGGTGCTTCCCCCGTTTACATACCCACCATAGAGCGTGTCTCCATCGTTCCAGATTTCAGAAGAACTAAAGATGGACGAAACGACCTTCTCCGTTTCCAAAGTAGGTTCTGTACTAATAAATCATTAAACAGAAACTTACTACGATGCATAACAAATTTAAGTATGTTTGAGAGTAAAACGAAAAATGAACAGACCACTGCTAATAACTGCCTTTAAAAATGTCAAAACTTTGCAGGGATGCTTTGCATTCAAAGGTGACAGCAAAGCAAAAGAAATTGATGTCACAAAGTTTCTAAAAAGTGATGATGCAAAATGTGTTGCAAGATGGAAACATGGAACAGAAGTTTGGAACAATATCGAAAATTTTACAAATGTATGTTCGGCATTAGCTCTGTGTTATAAAAAAAGGAGTTTTGATTTTCTTTGTTTAGGATATTAACACTTCACTACAAGAATCTTTGTTTTTGGACTTGGTACATTACATTGAGAAGTCACATTCACCAAAGAATGATGTGACAGAAAGAACTGAAATACCAACTGCTGCTCTTATGACTGGTTTGTTGGTGTTCACTGTGTTTTGTTTAATTAAATAAGTGTTCTACAGACATATGCTATTAATGTACATTTTTCACATGCAGGAGTAAACATGCCAGATCACACTGCTCTGTTTGTTAAGTTGAAGGAAGCTGTAGAAGAGAATATCGCGCAGTCTGTGGTGATCTTACAATCAAAAGACTGTCTAAGTATGTTTCTAAGCAGCTCTAGTAACTCTTTGTCAAAATCCAAAATGCTATTTACATTTTGCAAATTACAACGCAACTATGTTAAGTATGTTCTACACTCAGATGACTAACATTAAAAAGGATTTCCCTTCACGTGAAGTGCAACGTTGTTGACTGCTATGTCAATATTTCATTTAATTCAAGGTTACATGCTGTGAGCAAGCTCTAAACTTTTGTTAACACACTATCAGTATTAAGCAAACACTTTTTATGTCCAACCATAAACTTTCGTAGGAGGTGGTTAAACCTCTCCCACGTTCAGCCTTTCAACCCTTTCAGTTTAGTGGAACTACAATGCTGCTTATTCTAGATATTAAGTCCATGATGAGGGCTATTGCCAACCAGCTTTTAGACAACACAGAGATGAACACAAGTAGGACAAGTGATGTGGGGGATGAGGATATTGCTGGTGATGACTTACAACACATGAGAAAAAAAGCATCCACCATTACAATGAGCATGATTGTTAAGTGGTATAACAAGGTGAAGCCTTCTGTTTTTCCCTAAAATAACCAATATGTGAGGTTCATACAGTGTTATACATGAAATCATTTCTCAAACACTTGGGACTGTAATCATATATGTTTCGAGTTTAATTGGAAACTGTTTTAAGAGGCCGTAGTTGCATTAGCAATGCCCTGGAAAACAGTGTAGTATGATAACAGTTGTACCAAAATGACACTTTACATTAAATTTGTTTTAGGTGGGTCAAATGCAGTCACTTGGAGGTTCACCAGGAAAAAAGCGTAAAATTGATGTCACAAGGAAACCTTTAGTTATTATGTGTCAAGATTTGGAGGCCTTCGCACAATCAGTTCTTCATGATTTTGTAATAATGTGCAGGTAACTAATTGATTTTTTATCTTTTTTAAAAACAGGAAAGGTATGTTGCCTTTTGGTGCAAACAAATGAATGAAAAACAGTTTTTATCTATATTGAT
>QXVZ01033341.1:0-13938 GCA_008931825.1 Phallusia fumigata
TAAGGTTCCTTCAAGACCAGAAAGACCCTCAGATTCAACAGACACTCAGGAACCATCAAGAGTATCTGAAATTTCTTCACAACTTCAAACTCTTGAAAAAGTTGGTTTGCAACACATTTTTGGTTGGAAAATCTAGGTCAATAAAACTTAATAATTCTTTTAGGAAAACTACATTCCACAGCGCCAAATTCAAGAGTACAGACCAAAGTCTGTGGAGACTCCAGAAACTTCCTCCCGTTTTGTAACCGATTCATCCCAGCATGAATCTGATACTGAGTCTGTTGACAGTTCTACTCAAGCTGCAGGGAAGGTCATAAGAAAGCGTAAAGTTCTCAGGTAACACATCAAACTAATTTTGCAAATAGATTTTTTGACGTTTGTGAACGTTTAAGGTAAAAGTATACATTAACAATTGTGTTGTGGATTTTGGATGATTATTCGCCAAGGATGTGTAACTGGCCAGTGGCCATACAACAACAAAAATTATACATTTGGTTTCTGAAATTTAACTGTCTAACTATTTAATGCACTGCTTCAATTTCATAAAACAACTATTGCATTTTACAAAACTGATTATCCTAAATTACTGCAAAACAAAAAGTTCTAGTTAAGATGACAAGAATACAACCACAGCTTATTGTTTCAAATACATTTTTCTTAGAAAACAAAGTGATGGAACACCAAAGATTTATGATGAGTCACTGATAAAAGACAAACAAGGCACATACCGCATGCATAACTTGTCAGTTGATGATTCCGATCCAAGACTCTTCCACCCCACACAGAAACTTCAACTTCCTCCAAGACCACACAGTGCTCGACCAATGGTGAATAAAACTAAACTCTTTTTTATCTGTTTACTTTGTATTCCTAAAGTGACAAACTTTTTTTTCAAAATCATTTTTAAATGTACAAATGGGTATCATGGATCTGTTTACAATCTTTAAAAGATACTAGGTGGGATAAAGTGGAAAGGTTTGTTGATAAATGATAAATTCATCTTGCAACAAAGGGCACAGCTAAAACAAATTAACAAGCCCTAAATATAAGTTGTGCTACTATTACAACTCCCCATCACCACACATGACACTCTGTATTGCACATTGTTCTTCTGCATCTTTTTTTTCTCAACATTGTTGGTTGATGGATAATATAGTTTAAGCTGTTGCCAATGTTTGCAACAAAAGGATCAGTTTTATTCACAATTTTGGCCAGTATCTTTTTACAGTTGTAACAGCAGGAGCTTTGTGTTTGATGTTGTGACACTGTGTTTCCTTTTCTGCAGTTTAAAAAGGATGTTAACTTTGAGGCATTTGTCAGCCCTGATCAGCCCCCATCATGTGAGTAGCCTTTTTTGTTAGCATTTTTGTTTAGTTACATTTGAATTAAAGCTGGTGATGTTGTCACCTCAATTTTGTATTTGTTTGTTTATTTCGTTTTTATCTGACTGCATTATGCTCACAATTTACCAGTTAGTTGTAAACTATTTGAAGATTTCAATGCATTTCGCATTTCAATAGTTTTTTCAATTGGTAAATTGGACTTATACTGTCATTGCTTAGATATTCGACCAAACACAAGTCATCCCCACACGAGAAATATCAAGAAGACTGATCCAGTTAACAGGTAGAACATCACAAACTGTCCATTTCGTTTCTGGCATAAAAAAAGACCATGTTCACATTAAGCTGCCTCAGTGTGGCACACTTGCTTGCAACATGTTTTAAGAAATATTTTAATGTTGGTGAGTTGGTTTGGTAATGACCTCTTGCTTAAAGAGTGATGTCTTTTAAGTTTCTCAGAGCAAGCAACTAGTTGCTGCCAATAAAAAATGCAGGGTAATTGCATGTTGAATAACTTTTCTAGATACCACCAGTACAAGGACTTTTGGACCAACGTGAAAGCACCGGGAGAAAGGTCTCACAAGCAGCTTCGTTGGGAAGTGAAGGCTCAAATGATGTACAAGGAAGAACCTGCTCCTGTATGTATACTTGGGTCTTTTTTAACTTACCACTACCTGTCAGGTTCCAGTGACTTGAAGCACATACTCAGGAAAAACAAGAGGATGAAGCAGAAACCACTCTCGACTTTTTAGGACAAATTAATATTTTTTTACTTTGTTTTCCCCATTCGTTTTTAAGTTGAGAAATTTTTCTATTACTTTGGTGCTGTTTTTTATCTGTGGACTGCNGAAACCACTCTCGACTTTTTAGGACAAATTAATATTTTTTTACTTTGTTTTCCCCATTCGTTTTTAAGTTGAGAAATTTTTCTATTACTTTGGTGCTGTTTTTTATCTGTGGACTGCATTTAATTTTACTAATTGTGATTTCAGAAACCTCAAAGGGTGTATGTGCCCAACACATATGTTGTACCAACCAGTAAAAAGCGTTCAGCTCTGCGCTGGGAAGTCAGACATGCAATGGAAAGAGGGCTCCCAGTTCCTACAGCTTTTGATGTGTACTAATTTTATGCAGAGTATCTTGTTGACTAGAATTTATTTCCGCTATTAAATCCCTGTGTTGTGCATTTTCCCAAAATAAACTTTTTTTGTAGACTTCCACTATCCGCTTTGTTTGGGACTCGGTGTAGGTTTGTGATTAATGAACACAAGATTAAGCAGTTTTTTTCTTCAAATTAAATCTTTTCATAGACAGCCAAAGATTTTTGGAAGAGTGCTTACATAGTTTTTTGCCAAATAAACATACACAAAAGCAAAATTGCACATTTTAAAAAAGTCCACTCAAAAGCTTTCAGTGAGCACTATGCACTGGGTAGCTGTTGAAATATACATTAAGCAGGTTATGTGCGAACTCACACTGCCCGAGGAAAACTGACATTGTTACTCCACACTGGTAATATCATAGTTAAAATTCAATGGCTGTCGTTGTCTCTGTAGTGGGTGGGCCAGTAATTTAGCAAGGGCATTATAGAGTACAGACATGCTGCTTTCTAATCCAACTTCTAAAATGTAGGAATTTCCATTGGCATCTAATTCACAAAGGTTAGTGAAAACATCCTGTTGAAAAAATAGCATTAGTTGGCTTGGTCCCTGCAGTGTGGAAAAAACTAGTCAAACACTTACAGTCACTTTATTGTCTTCTGATGGCTCTTCATGTATGTATACTGAATCCATGAAGAAATACGGACTTTTTACAAGCTTCTGGTAACTCTACAAAATACAAATGCAGATAATATAAATATATACAGGTACAAGCATACCATAGGTTTCAAAATTTCTATCATATTTAATTCGATTGCATTAGGCCTAAGGCATATATTTATTGGTTTTAATAACTGAATTAGTTTGTACCAAACCTCATTAAAAAAATTGCTTTGCCATATTGTAAGCATATAAATGACTAAACAACACATCAATTTGCAAATTAAGATGGTTAAACATTTCCTGTGCTACACTGGAACAATTATCTTGATCATAACACATACCTCACGACCACTAAGAAACTCCAGTTTACATTGCGATCTGCCATAAATAAAAATCAGCCGTACAACAAAGGGTGGTGGGGTATGAGAAGGATTCTTCACATCAGGGATGGTTACATGATTTTCAATTTGATTAAACAGCTGTGAAATGTCAATGGAACTCTGATCCTCCGTTTCCTTGTGTTGCATTGGCTTACTTGTGTTGGTGATGTCTTGCATCATAAATGTTATGTCATTAGCTTGATTGCTGAAGTCAGATATCTTTACATGCAAAACAAAGTACAGTTCTCACATTTCAATCCCAGGTATGTTCACTGTATAAAATTTACCCAAGGGGTAAGGTTCTTTATTCTTGGCTGGTAAGTGACAAGATAAAGTACGTAAGAAAGTGCCAGGGTTAATGTGCTATAATAACATACAAATACCAATTGTCACACCTTTGGTCACCCTACACATGCTATTTGTGTCAGTGCAGAAGTTTGTTGATTGACCAAGATCACAATAAATAGTTTTTTATTAAAAAATTGACCATTTTGTGGAAAATTACTATAAACTGTATTTGTAAAGAAGTAAAACAGTGTAAAGTCAACTCTAAATCCATGTGTTATTATTCCATTTGTTTTGCTTTATTTGTTAACAAAGATTTAAATGAATGTAATAAAAGCTCAAATCAACCATTAATTGCCTGTTTTATTAAGGTACAACTTACAAAAAATTTCTTACTTTTCTGAAGTTGTTGATAAGAATCAGCAAAAATCAGAAAAATAGATTTATAATGGCTAACAATAAACTTACCAGCTGAGCGTCATCATTTAACATGAACAGTGAGTACTCATGACGCTTGTCAATTAATGACTTTGTCATGACAAACTGTCGAATTGCTCCATTTAGCACTTGAATTGCCGATGTTTGTTTTATTGTTTGTGCAGTTTGGCGAAAATGTTGAAGAAACATTGAACGAGAGTGGTCTACACACAGGATCTGTACGACAAGCCGAACGATTCCAATTATATATAAGGGTTAGAAATGTTTTAGCATACTGTTCAGGTATTTATATTGCAAACTAAAAAAAAAAATACTTAAAAACCAAATTTTTTTAACTCACTATTTTCTCAGGGCAGTTGACTTTTGGTATTCGAAGATTGTCTTGACTGCTCGATGACAATCGCTTCAACACAACCCTGGGTTTTGGTTCAGGCTTTGGTGATGGGGAACGCTGGACTTCAACATTTGAATCAACAACACTAATTTGGGAGGATGATTCTTTATTTTGGGCCTGATTTTTTGTGTTCTGAACCGTTGTTTGTTGTTCATTGTGCCCATTGTCTTGTTCAGGAACATCATCATGTTCCCGTGGAGATCTTCGTTGCCTGGTTGAGTCCGTTGAATGGAGTGATGGACTCGTTGTCCTATCAGTACGGTTATCGTTGCTAGCCATAACTTTACTATTGTGGATCGTACATAAAAAGCTATGAAATATATGATTTGAAAAACATAGAAGTGCAACAAATAAAATTCGGTCAATATTTGTTTAATGTATTGAACCTGATTAAAAATTACAATAGCCATAGCTGTTTCCGCATGCATTTTTGCAAAACCTAAGCAACATATTTTTCTGATCTCTGTCTCTTTCAAGAAAAGGACACGGTTTGATGAGCACTGTTTTTCACGTCACGTGACACGACAAGTTCTAAACAGGGCAATTCCCAACATCGTTTGCTTGGGTTCGGAAAAAAGGCATGGTGATCCACAAACGTAAAAAGTGTGTTACTTTGACTGGCTTGTTAAATCGTTTTAATGCACGTGGTATTGCTTGGTTATTAAAGTGTACATTGTATCTGTTATGATGTAAAAATGCGCCTATTAGGCATTCGTTTTATTTAAAGCACAATACAAATAGTCCATTTAAAATAGCAAAACAATTGATGTAAATTCCAGTGCTGTACCGAATTTTAGTTGCCCACTACATTTTAGCCGAATACGTTATTAGCCCAGATTCTCTACTGTTACCTATGTGTTGTACCCCACAAACTACCAGCGAAACATCAAATGTTGTGTGGTACTTAAGTTTTCTTGCATCAGCAGGACAATATTCACCATAATATCCACCAAGACGTATGTTTAGGTTTTGTCATATTTGGCAAATAATTCTACCCTGTGGCCACATATTTGGGTTTGGTCTAAATATTTTATGAGATGTGTTCAGTGCATAACTAGTACCATCACCAGTAAATATTTATTTTTTGGTGTACAAAAGACAAAAGCTGAAGTATTTTGGCTTTTGGCTGCCTGTTATTTTAACGCCAAAATGCAGAACCTCAAAACTGCATTTAATAAAACTGCACTCAAAATTTTTTACTCTTTCTAGATTTAAAAGTATTACTGCCAAGTTTGTTTGATTTATTATACATTTTTATTAATTTTCAAGTTTTATGGACATAAAAAGGAAATATCAGGCTTTTACCTCTACTGTAACTAAAAACGCTGTAATGGTCAAAAAGGTCTATTGTTGTGGATGACTATGATCTTTGGTTATAGCTTTCAATACAACTACCCCAGTCTGAAAGAAGGGATATGTGTGCACTCCTAATTATCACAATGGAAAGTGCAGAATGTACACACTGGATTGTTTTTAAACAACAATTGTACCCCAACATTTTATCTGAAAAGGCAAGTAATTGTTGATCTTATACTTACGAAAAAAATGTTTTTTTGCAGTTCTTTTTTCCTAATATCTTCCATCCTTTCCTAACTTGTCTATTTGTTAAAATAAAGTACTTTGTGGCATAAACAATTTATACATTTTTCCTCAGATAACTTTGTGACATCAATTGGTCTTTGAAACACTGTGTAAATTCATCATCAAGTATGTATTGTGTAAGATAAACTATCATGTAGAACAAATGTTTTTGATTTATTTGCTATTGTTATTTGCTCAGTAACAATATTTTGGTGGTTTACATATACTGATTATGTGTGGGCCATTCCTTTGTTCACATTGTTTTCCTTGGTAATGTTGAAAAAAATATTCAAGCAAGTGAGTGAAATTTAGACATCAATCAACAAGTGTTGCAGTTGTGCAATACATTTTTTATTCACTCATGTAAAATTCATTTCTAGTTTGGGTTTGCAGAAGTGAGTGACATAATTAACAAAAATGTTTCAGATTAATCAATTTGTTTTTACTATCTGTTGGTCACAGTTAATTATATTGGAAACAGTACAATGAACGTAAGTTCAATAATGCCTTTGGTTTACAAACAAAGACAATGTATTGGAAACTGTGGCAACATTACAGCTACATGGAACGTAAGAGGAAAATGTTTAGTGTTTGCTCATAGTGTGGTAACTGCATGTTATTTCTAAACTCATATTTAGAATGTAATATTAGGTCACAGACAAATGCAAATGTATGGTAGGTCTTTTGACCAATGTCCATTTAGTAGTTGCAAAAAATGTTTTATTGCCATTAACCACCTTTTTAGTGTTTTGTGAGGGAATATGTTACACTTTTACAAGCACAACAAACAATAAAATTAACTCTTCCTTATTGGTGGATTGACTTTTTGATCAATTTGTGCTTTTTGTTTGTATCAAAGCTAAAAATAAATGTTTCATATTTGACTATTTTAGACATATATAACTATTCAAGATACGAATTCTTGTTGAAGTTGACCTACTTTCCAGAATTCATAACGTGAAATAAAAGCCTCTCAAACAATGCAACCATATGACATGGAAACCATCTACCATTGTTGTTGTCCAAAATTTGACTCTAGATCTTGCGTTTTTTATTGAAGTTGATTTTTACCAAAGTATGTAGTTACTAACCAGTTTTCAACTAAACTTTTATTTGGTTGTTGATTTTTATGCTTATAAGTAGCAGGTTTTTACTTTGGCCACAAAAAGTAGTTTTGTTGTGTACATTGTGCATGTCATAATAATGTGATGATATTGTAATAGCCCACTCACTGACAAATCTCATGTACAATACAAACTTTCTAATATTACCACTTTCTATTGCTGGCCTTTAACACCAAAATAAAAATCTCTATGTATTCATGTCATGACCAGAAGCTCGTCTAAATGTGCAATTCATGAAATTGAGTGAATGGCTTTAAATCACAGGGCGGATGCATTGAGAGGAACCAGCCCAGGCGATTGTCTCATGTCACGTTTCCTGCTTACGACCCTTTTTCAGTGGCCTAAATTGCCTGTAGCTGACAGGCCTATAGCAAACAGTGAGTAGGGTTGGAAATGTAGAGAGTGATTAAAATTTATTTGTTGACTTTTAATATTACTTTGTTTGTTTGTTATGGGGGGACTGGTGTATGCCAACTTCTGTAGTACAGTTGAATATTAATTAGCTTTTATGTATTTCCACACTCTTTTCAATTAAAGTCTAAAACAAATTTTTTGCTGCAAGATGAGGACTGTTACATCAAATATTTAGCAAAATATGGAAAAGCATGATGGCTCTGCCGTGTATAGCAATGTGAGTGTTTGTGATAACTTTTTGAAGAAAACAGGTGTTTGTAACATGCCTCCTTATTGTGTGTGTAATTTCAGCTTTTTGATGCATTTGCAAGTGATGTTGGATCAACCTTGGATGACCTTGCAACCAATTGGGAACAATATGATGGCAGGTACAAAGTAGTCTCTCAAATGCAGGCATTCTGCATTGTCATTGGTGTCAATAAAACGGCAGATGAGTCATAACTTGTAACTTGTGTATTACGAACACATAGACACAGCAGGTTACCGTGGGCGGTAAAATGACACTCAAGGAAGTATTTTACCAACACATACACTCACCATGAATCACTTTAAATATGTGGATGAGTCCTATGGTTATTCTATTGTATCTGAGTCTTCGACCAAGAATAGTTTCAGCACAACTATTTTGTCATGAATGACTTTGGGGTCATTCCAAGGAAAGCATTATGCAGAGCTTTTTCCGACGGTTGATGCAACCTCAGTAAAGGCAGGCAGTAGAGCCTATGACACCATTGTTTGCATTGTTGTTACTACGCCTGGAAGAGCCTTTATTTTCATTATATAGCCTGGCAGCAACAGTCTATTCTGGGCATATAATCTGTGTAATCTCTTGGCTTAATACCATGTACTGAGTAGAAACAAGGAAATGGTTTCGACTCAGCTGGACTAGCATGTATTCTTGGTTCTGTTATCATTTAGCATATGGCACAATTTGTATGCATCATGCAATATTTTAACCAATTTGCTGTTTTATCAGTACAAACGCAAGCTTAGTGTTGAAAAATTTTCAGACAAGGTGAAGGCGATCAAAATATGGAGGACCTTGGCAAGCGCTTGGCTAAGCCTCTGTTTTTTTATAATCCTGTGTACAGCATGGTTAACAACAATAAGGAAACGCCTGTGGTAAGTATGTACGGTTTTAATAGGCTATTTCCTCTCCTTTCATTACTCCAAAGCAACTTAAGAAATAGAGTTGCACAATCTGTGGAAAATGTAATTCATCTTAAAAAAACAATTAGATCTTGTCATAATTTACTGTTTTGTAAACTGAGCCATAGTTATTTCTTATTGTCCCATTTTATTATTTGTGCTTAATGCTGTTCATTTTTTTTCAAATTTAAAAGTTAAATATCACCATCTTTAACTTGCAAATAATTGTTTTGGGTTGTAATCAGTAAAATTTTAACTTTACAACAGTGGAGTTAAACGTTGTTTAGGTTATTATCAAGCTGTAAATAAAAATTTTCCTACTTGCTATGTGTTGCATAAAAATGTTACTTATTGTGAGTCAACATTAGTTCCAAAGTGTTTAGTTTATTGTAATATTTGAGGCAGATACGAAGGCCTACGCTCATTTCATTGTCGGAAGTGAACAAAAACAGTAAAGATGCGGCTAGGGAAAGGACTGACAGCAAATCACATGACAAGAAAAAGCATGGACTACTATCCAAACTTGCAGGTAACGTTTTTTTCAGGGACAAAACCCTAAATGTGTGTGCAATTTGAAAAGACTTAGCTCAAAATGTCCACTTCCTGCTGCGGAAACAGCGAAAGACGATTAATTACACCCTTCTAAGTCCATCCGGCATGTTACTTGTAGTAAAATTGCCTTTGTGTGTGTATAATACATATATGAAGCCTTTAATTCTGTATATACTTGACATTTGCTTATGTCATCAACCATGTTTATATCATACATTGTAAATTCAGTTATGTTTCATTGGTTTTATTCTCTTGATAATGACATCAGAAATAACTTAACAATTTTAATTTGTAATTTTAGAATTCTCATAACCGACCAATCCAAATTTTTAGGCATGGGTCGTCGCCACTCAAAGGACAAACTGGAGCGATACAGCACAGCAAGTTCAGACATGAAACTCACAGAGGAATCAATTGTGGAAGACATGAGCTCATTCATGCCCGTAGAACGCAACTCCAGAACAAACACTCCGACTTCAGAAAAAAGTTCCAACTTTGCGACGCCTGAAAAGCCAACGAGAGTTGTTGCAACCAGCAGTCTTAACAATAGGGTTGGTACACCTGCTGATGAAGTTCAAAAACCTGTCCCAGTACCAAGAAAGAGCAAACCTTCTCCTGTTTTGTCACCAAAACAAGACTATAGAGATGAGAAGGAAAAGCAAACCATAGAAGATCTCAAAAATGTTGAGTCTGGAAGTTCATTTTCTTCAACGCAGTCGGATGAAGGAAATATAAGTGATGATGCTGTGACCACAATGGCTGATGTCATAAACGAAGTTTCAACAGCTGAACAACATGCACTAACCAGTGTCGCCGAAACAAAGACACCTGACACCAATAACAATGAATCAGGTTTATTAAAAGTTGATTCGGACACCACCAATGCTCCAAGTTCCCTAAAACGTAACAAGACATTAAAATGGTCTGGCTCTAGAAAAGCACCCGCACTGATTCGAGAATTCACAAGGCGTCAGAAAACCCGCCACCTCAGCCCTGATTCTGAAAATCTCGGCAGTCCAAACAAGGAAGTGGAATCAGTTTTGCTTTCCAACACTATTATGGTAAGTGGGTACTTGGAAGCTGATCATGAACAATAATAACATCAAATCCAAAAAAGACATGTGGTTAAAATAGGCTTGGACAAACATATGTTGAAAAGGTATTGACTGCAAAAACATTCATTTATCATTGCCTTTCAAGTTAAAACAGCCTTAGAAATGAAAATATGGCACTTGGTGTCAAAATCTATAATTATTTACAGAAAAACAAGCGTAATTCTTCAAAATCGAATCTGTACTGNTATGGCACTTGGTGTCAAAATCTATAATTATCTTGTAGAAAAACAAGTGTAATTCTTCAAAATCCAATCTGTACTGTGCAAAAAAATGTTTGGTGTATGTTCATTTGTTAAATGTAACGTTTTTCTCTAGCAAGAATCACCAAGACCAAGGTCATGTACACCATCACAGCAAACAACCAGTTTTGGGATGGAAGACACAGAAGAAACAGTCACAAAACCAGCTCTGGATCAAGGTAAATCTAAATCAAAGTTGATGTAACATGATATCCCATAAGTATACCTGTACTGGTCAAAATATAGCATTTAAATCTGGTAAAACAGTTGCAAGAAATATTTTGACTGCTTGTCGGTGTTTTCAATTGTATGAATTAATTGTCATTAAAAATGCAACGTTTATGTCAAAATTCAGTATGGTTGCAATGCTCAAGGGATTTCTAAACAGTAGCCTTTATTATGATGCTCATTTCCCCTTCCCACGCACTTCCTGGTTTTTAATACAATCTGCGTTGTATAGATGAGTGGACTGACGCAAATGATCAATGTTTATGATATTTCGTGACAAACAGTTTACCAAGTTGTAAAGTTTACTTTGGCATGTTTTAATTATATATATTTCTACCAGTTGCTGTAAAGTTAAATTACATTTTTTTGCAACAAAATTTATTCCAGGTGAATCTAAAAAGAAAGAAGTGCCAGCAGGTCGACTTACACCTGAGCCAAATTATGTTGATGGATCCCCAAAATCTCCTGCAGGTTTTTTCCATGTTATTGTTGTTTACATTTAATGTCCCATTCTCTTTTTTTACATTACCAACCTTTTAGTTAAGATAATGGTAGGTTTTGTTTGGCATGTAAATCTCCAAAGCTGGCATTGAGATTACTAAAATTTGGTCCAATAGACACAAAAACATAATAGTTTCATATTTCAACATCCCCGCCTGCACAATTGTAAAGAATGGAAATAGAAATAGAAAAATAAAGAGCATGGGATATTTCTACAATTTGGTATCATATTTAGGGTTTGAAAATATTTAATTCCTTGCAACAGATAGTGGGGGCTCAAAGCGTGACAGTGCATTTATTGTTTTGTCTTCACTCCTGCCCCCTGCACCTCGCCTAAGACGAACACAAAGCTCCAAAGTTCGTGCTTACCTCTATAAGATGGGCACCAATGCAAACAATGCATTAGGGTATGCTGTGAGCCAGTTCGTACAACAGACACTGTAAGTTGCAACTTATATTTTTGTTTATTGTTCAATTGAGTTTAAATACTTTTTGGTCTCTTTATCTTCTATTTGTATTCATGTTTCGAATGAGTCACGACATGTCAGTACCCAAGTATCAGTGAGGACTTTTATATTTTTTATGCAAGCTGCGTAGCTGAGCATAAATGTGATCTTCAGTGCCTGCTAAAAAAGCTGAAACTGATATGTATCAAAATATATGTCAAATAAGGTTAAAATCTGTGTCATTATGTTGGGAATGTCAAAAAATGTATAATTGCTATGAATGGCGCTTTGCAACATAAAAATTATCTGTCTAAAAGTCAAAAACATTATACAAATTAGTAGTTTGTAAAGTAAACACTTCTTTTATTCCATTGTTACATCATGCATGGGTGATGGCAAAAGGTTACTGTAGCTATACCATGTAAGCTGTGGATTTAAGTATCCTTTTCTATTTTACACTGATCAGAATCAAATTTTAATTTTTCAGAAAAAACAAGGAAACACGACCCCTTGTGATATTACATGACATTCGAAGCTTTCTTACCGATATAAAGCGATACCTAATATCCAATCCGCACATTGGGGTTGTAAAAAAGATACAGAAAATTGTTAACTACAGCTCAACTGTTGATGTTGGTAAGAATGTATATCCATTAAATCTTTTCGAAATCTGTAAGTTGAAAGCTTTAAGTGAACCATGTTCATTTTTGGTAGTCACCTTAAAATGTCATTTTAGCACAATGACCATTAGATATAGATTTTAGTATAGCTAGAAATATTTTTTTCATAAACTTGTCAGATATGATTCAAGCATTACAAAACTTCCTGTTGTTGTTTTAGTTTGATATGTTAAAAAGTATATTTAAACTCCTCCGAGTTTACTGTGTTTCACTAATTTTCATTGAAACTATTCTAGATATCAATCAACTCTATTTGCACATAAGAGTTTGGGCATATTTAGTCTCATAAAATGCAGTCACCATGTCAGTACCTTACGCACGCATATTAATAAACATTAACATATATGGCAATATGAATAACACTGTCATAAGTAAACCGTACAACTGCTTGCAGAGGGAGCTGTGGATGATTCATTGGACAAACTGGTACTCTACCCTTTGCACAGTGTTGTATATCGATGTCTTGTTGTGGACTACACCAAAACTGGACAACTAAAACTACTGGAACAAGCTATACTTGTAGGATTTGTGGCATTATAATTAAATATCAGTAATTTGTTTAAATTGTAAAATCAACTAATATATGTATAAATATATATCTATTTGTATGTATACATGTCATATTTTTGTTTCACTTAATCAAGACAGTACTTACTGCAAAAATTTAGCATGAAAATATTTTTCTAAAAAAAAAATAATTGCAAATAAATATTCGGCAGCAATAATATGGACAGCGTATNCTATACTTGTAGGATTTGTGGCATTATAATTAAATATCAGTAATTTGTTTAAATTGTAAAATCAACTAATATATGTATAAATATATATCTATTTGTATGTATACATGTCATATTTTTGTTTCACTTAATCAAGACAGTACTTACTGCAAAAATTTAGCATGAAAATATTTTTCTAAAAAAAAAATAATTGCAAATAAATATTCGGCAGCAATAATATGGACAGCGTATTATCCATCAATTCATTTACTATTTCAATTTTTACTTAAAGTTTTAGATTGCAACACCACTTGTTTTGATAATTACCTGAAAAAAGGGTTAACAGTTAAATGCTAAAAAGACATTTGGGTAATGATGAGCTTTGTCATTAAATTTAATTTAATTGCTTAATTATTTATTTGCATATATTAACTGTGTTATTGCTATAGGCATAATATGCTGTTTACATAATTGATTTAAACGGTTGCCCTTCCTGTTTAAAGGGTCACTATTTGCATTAAACTTATCAGTTTCCATTTCACAATACACTTCAAATATCGCAGCTGGCCAAGTCAAAGAGCAACCAGGAG
>QXVZ01033343.1:0-19534 GCA_008931825.1 Phallusia fumigata
GGCCAGCCGAGGGGGCTCCTATACTACCACTCGTTCTAGGGAAAGAGAGTGGGGTTTGACAGGAAAAGAAACCACCGAAAGAAACCCTGTCAGATAGTTTCAGGGCGCCAAAGGAAGGAGTGCAGAGAAAAAACACAACATAACACAACACAAAAAAGCGATAGTACAATGACAGAAATTTTACATTACCGTAATGTAAAAAATGGAATAAATAAGAAATCAAACAAACAAACAAAAAAGTAGAGGCAAAACTGCAATAAAGTCACATAAACAGCCCAGGTGTGGCGTTTCGCCAAATGGTGGCATTGTCGGCATTAGCTTCGTCGCGATCCGGGGCACAAATCAAAAGTAACACCCCACCCAACCCCTGAAATATAACTACAGCAAGTGAAAAATAACTACAGATTTTAGCATGTGATGCATGGGCATTCGAGGCAGGCACTAGTGACCTTTATTCCTGCTTACCTATTGGTTAACCCACAATCCCCCAAAACTATAATTGAAAACCTGATGTATTTATTAAGTAAATAGCCTAGGAGTTTAAGTTTATGATGGTGGTACACTGTAAGCAATTAAATCATTTTGTGAGTGTTAGTTTGGTTCACAAACCTTGTGCCCCCAAAATGGTGATATTTACAGGCTGTTTAATTTTATTTGCTGGTTTTGGTTAAGATAGAGCTGTGTGGGTTGTTTTAAATTTTAAATTGCCAGGTATCAAATTATGCCATTTTTACCCCAGTTAACCCAAGGTGAACCCACAGGTCCAATGGAATTAACATTAAAAAAATGCTTTAAATGGGATTTTGCTTGCATGGAATTTAGGACAGAAGGAAGCCAATTGGGTTGAAATGATTTTTTTTCTTTTTTAGTGCCATACACAGGACATGGCACTGCATCAGAAAATTCAGATCAAACTCCAGCAAGACCCAGTTCGATGACAAGAAGAAGAAGTGTCAACAATCGCCAACCCCGCTCATTTATTGATGAGTAAGTTATTATTTGTGACAAAAGACCAAACTCAAGAAGCGTTAGTAGAGTTTCTTATCTGACCATGATGTTTGTCTTAGCGTGTTGCAAAATGCTTTGGGACCGGACCATCCAATCCAGTTTCCATTTGGCGGTGGAATATTTCCCCAATGGTAAGTCTTGTAATGCATCTTATACACATTCCCTCAAAAGCAAATTGACAATATCAACTATTTGCAAAGGTGTTTGTGTATTTGCCAGTCAGTGTTTCATAAACAAAGCTTTATTATAACTATCACAGTTCTTTGTGAAACTCAACATTATAATATGTGTACTACATTTAAAAGTTGCTAGTAACTTGAGTCTCTTGTTTTTGAATTAGATGTGTGTTACATAATAAGCACTTCCCATTCAGGAATTTCATGGAGCTCCATGGTAACAGTGGTGACTACGCTTGGGGTCCAAGTGGCCTGGATGACATTATATCCCAGGTCAGTAGGAATCGGTAACACTTAACTGAGGATGCACAATTTAGATAAAAAAGTATTCCAGAAAAGACAACTGTTGTAAAACAACTGACTATTGAAGAAAAAATTTGATTCACAATCTCAAATCCTAAATATGTTTTACGAATGTTTCAATTTTAGATAAAAAAGTATGTAGTTATTACAAAAGAAGAATGCACATTCTGTCCTTTCAAATTCCTTTTTTGTGGGATTTTATTGTGGGAGACTTGAAAATCTATGTTGTGCATCCTTACACATGTCACAATTGCGGTTGTATTTTCACTTCTATGCTCCCATTCTGTCAAAAACAAGAATAATCAATAGTGATTTTCTCAATCCCAAGGTTTGTTTTTTCCTCAGTTAGTGAGTAGTTCTTTACTAAGAAACAAATAATTAACAGACTTTTATATCAAGATATGTTTTAAAAGTACAACATGTTTTTTAATTTACTTAACATTTCTGTGAAAACAAGACAAACACAACACAACAGAAAGATAGATGAGCGAGCAAAAACAGCACTTATCAACCAGCTACAGATGGTTCCAAAGACCAGTATTATAGCGCTCAATGCGATATCACATTCTAAACTTTTAACTCATTAAACTGCAAAAAGGGAGGTGGGCAATATCTTAGCATATCCACAGTTATATATAACTAACTGCGCACATAGCAGAAAATAATTTTACAATTCGAAATACTTCCCAAAAAGCACACTTACAGAAGTAACTTGGAAGAGAATTAAGAGTTTTGCAAACACTCAACTTCCCAAAAGTTTTCAAAATGTTTACAGTGAATAAAACATGGCGTATAGTTTTAAGTTCGCTGCCATAGAAAAGGCATCGTTCGGTATCTGCTTAAACGAAAGAATGGTGTTCGTTGGTTGCAATGGCAGAAAAAGTTGCATTTGAAATGACAGTAGCTTGGATTCCATTGTGGATTTACAAGTGAGGAACAATTGAATTAGTTACTGCATAGCGCCACGTAGCGGTTGATAATGTAAGAGTTTGTTAGTCGCTAAGTGTTGCTAACCGTCCAACGTTGAACAAAGCCGATTCGAGGAAATATGTACAAACACAGCGCAGAGTGCGCAAGAGGTTTTGTTTTCCAATCAGCTGAACTGGACTGCTTACCACGCATTAGCTTTGTGACGTCACAATAGGCTCTTCTGTTGCGCCAGTTCACTGAAGGGTCAACAACGCCACTTAAGAGCTGTGTGTATTGTAGNTGAACTGGACTGCTTACCACGCATTAGCTTTGTGACGTCACAATAGGCTCTTCTGTTGCGCCAGTTCACTGAAGGGTCAACAACGCCACTTAAGAGCTGTGTGTATTGTAGCCCTGTTTTGACAGATAGCCTATCTGTGGTAAAGAGACGGCACAAGGCAAAGCTTGTTCGCCTTATAGGCAGAACCGACACAGAGGAATAGTGTAATGCCAATAGGTGATTGGCAGTTTCTCTCAAGTGCCTTGTTGATTTGTGGTTAATTATAGTTTTGGAGGTATGTTGTTTGTCGTGAGTATATTTACGGATTTACGGATGTAGTTTTAGCTGACGTGGCTCAGGCACTAAAGTGAACGTCGTGCCTTCCTGTTTACAAATACCACATGTTTTATGTTGGTCTTTAAAAGAGTATCCTGCTGTTAGCGATACAAACGTTTTGGAAAAGGGAATACAATTGCAGTTTCTCAGAATAGTTTTACACCTTGGACGAGATTGTTCATAAATGTGTACGTATAGTTGTAAACACTTGTGGTGGACTGCACGAATATCATTGAAATTTTGAAACCGGGTTTTGAAGTACACGTTACTTGCAAATTTAATGACACTGTTACACAGCTGTGGTTTTCATAAGCCTGGTCTGTGCTTTTCAGTTGTCTGACAATAAGGAACAGAACGCAGGTGTATCAAAATACTAATGTTTTGATTGAAAACATTCTTGCACTTTTTTGTACCCGTTGTGTATTTAGTAGCACATACAACCGTAGCCGAGGTAATACAATACATATTGATTTGTTCGGATGAGTGCTATTGTTGTCTGTTGCTGGTGTTTTGTAACAATGATTTCGAAGAGCTAAAACGGCAATTTGAAATTGCGAAGCAGCTTCCTTTGCTTACACTGATTTCGTGTTGTCAATCATAGCGGCTTTGTACCGTCGTTTTTGTCATGCTGAATTGAAGCACTTGGTTATAATGGTTGAATAGGCGTTTTTCTTAATAAAACTAAATATGTAGAAACGTCAATCTGTGGCTGTGTTAAGCGGGATTAGGGGATGTATGCCTCGCTCGGTGCTAAGGATTTTAATATAACATACCACTAATACGCTTTTAAATTTTACTTTATGGAACAAGTTTCAAGAAGCCTTAAATAGTTTTTCGTACGGCTACCCTTTTCCTATGTATGCTTTGGCATTTTTAAAGCACGTCTGAACCATATCTCCACACTCTTCGGCGACGTCGAAAAGCGCTCAGCGCGATATGCCTGCTATGTGACCTTGTCCGCAAATCTGCACAACATCTTGAGCAGCAGTAGGGAGCGACGGGGAAGCCCCTTTGTGAGCGTGACGGCTCTGCATCCTGATTTTGCCTGCTTCGCTTCCATGTTTACTTGACATGCTGGCACCGGCACGTTACCTCCAAGTGACCTTTGAGTGGCGTTTGACGTCATGAGAGGAATTTTCAAGTTTCCTACGTGCCCAGCTGTTGGAATTTTAACCTAAAGACGTTCCACGTCTACCACCTTGCGTGGGCTATTTTTTAGTTAACCAAAGCCTGTGCTAAAATTAACCAAAAGTCTGTGCTAAGGTTGTCAATCACGAAACGGTTCAAGGAGGCTTACACCGCTCCGATGTAAACCAAGTACACTTCCAACCTTTCGCCGAACAATGGCACATTGTAGTTGCTGCAGAAATTAGGTGTCTGTGACGTAAATAAAGGTCGATTATCGACTTTCGAACAAGTTTTCTGTGTCGTGAATTAACACTCAGTGGTTTCTAATACCCGGTTGAAGTTCGAGCACAGACTTGACCGTTTTTCGTGTAAAGGCTTTTTGTTTCACCACTTGTTCTCTAGGCGGGTAGTCTTGTTAAGTTTTAGTTGTTAGAATCAGTCTAAAATGTCAGTGGCAACAGAAAATGATAGGATGCTGTTTTAGATTGTTGTTTGTAGATTTTTCAATAGGCTAGCATTTTGTAAAACAGTGTCTGATGAATTTGACACAAAAACGACTGTCTGTGCGTTTTGCATCAGTTGTAATTATGAAAGGTATTTTTTTACAGTTCATGCATTTCTGTAAATTGATCAGTAAAGCGCCTCTCGGACTTCGCATGCCGTCGAGAACTAATTTAGTTTGTGCCATTAAGCCACAGTTACTCTTAAATAAGGCCAAACCGTTTTGATCCTGCCAACTACTATATTTGACACCTGTTTAAAGGTCTTGAAAGACCAGAACTTCGCCTCAACCGCATGTCGTTGCACAAAGTTGTTGAATCCACAGTAAAGATCAGCACGTTTCTGTGGCTTCGATCACTTACGTGCGCTCTTGCCCGCAGTAGTGCAAACACGTGACGAAAACATGTTTCTNCATGTCGTTGCACAAAGTTGTTGAATCCACAGTAAAGATCAGCACGTTTCTGTGGCTTCGATCACTTACGTGCGCTCTTGCCCGCAGTAGTGCAAACACGTGACGAAAACATGTTTCTCTGTGCTCGTTAGGCGACGAAGACCAGCACGAGTAGACCTGGATAAGCACCTGAACTGTGCACACGCCCGTGTTTTGGTATTTGGCAAGTCGTGGGGGTATTCGTGTGAACTGTTGAACCAAGTTGTGTTGGGGTTTTGAACGCCCAACCGAAGTTGATTACATAATTCTCCCTCAACAATCGATAACATTGGCTGTCAGTTGTGTGACGTAGTTGCAACTTTTCCTTAGTTTGGGTGGAATTTTTGTTTTCTAGCAAAAACTATGTTAAATCTGCACTTTGAATGACGGTTCGGTTTAACCACAACAGAGCAGTTGTTCAGAAGTTTTGCATCTTTTACATTAATGTAAATTTGCGTTTATAAATTAGCGCAAAATTTTGCGCTTATTGTTTTTACTATATATTTTGAAGTATGCACTATAGCTACTGACCCCAGTTGACCCATCGCTTAACCAAAAAGCCCCCATAACGCAAAAAACTAAAAAAACAGCAATATTTGATGAAGGAAGTTTGATGGAATTTTCCTATTTTGATAGTTGGTACAATGCAAAATATTTAAAACTATTTTTTTTAAATGTCTTACTCGTGAAATTTAACAGTGCTTGCCTATCTTAAAACCTTTCTCGGTAAAACAAAAACGTTTCAAACATCGCCTTTTACAGCAATTACCTCTAAGTTGCGATTTTGGGTTTCTATTGATTAAAACGTGCTGTTGGGTGTGTTTCGTGCACAACAAACCATGGGCGGAAGGTCAGGTGACCTCTTTGGCCAATCACAGCAAACTGTGGCCGATTAACGATTCCCAACTTGGCACGATGTATTAAATAGACCCATGGCTTCAATTGTTTACTTAAGGTTTATAAATGAGCTTCTCAGGCAGTTTGTTCGTTAAAACGGCAGGAGACTGGCCACAGGGGGGGGGTCTTTTGCTGTGAAAACGCTTTGTAATATCAAGCGGATTGGAACATAATGCTTTCGAACTGCAATGTTACTAGTACCACACGACCGCGGCAACAACTTTACTTGGGGTCAAGTTAAAAATAGTGACCAGGTGTGAGTTGCAGTGCTTGCTGTTTTTTCCCTGTTCAACTGACTAAAATCTTGTCCAATGACGTGCTTTTATTTACCCCCCTATAAAAACCTAATGATTCGCCGTAGTTGTTTAATGATGTGCCCCCGGTATCAAAGGTAGCTTTGTGTAGACCGTTTACTTCAAATAATTTACTTAACCCGTCGCGTCTTTCGAACAGTTTATCCATCTTGTTTGGACACCGTTCACTGTAATGATCGTGTTGTTTTGTTTTATGTCCTCGACCGCTTTTGACTCACCGAGTCGTTTCGCGAACAAAGCACTTCGTTTTTTTCCGATTCCGCCTGTATGTTTTCGGTTAGTGCAGATAGCGATTAAATATTTATGCTTTATTTGGTCGCCCGTTTTATGTGTCGGCGAAATGGTACTCTAAAACCTTACTGCTTGTACTGCTTGTTCATGTGTCTTTTAGTTTCGGCCCAAACAGCCTAGTGTTTAGTGCAGTGGTTCCCAACCAGGGAGGAATTTTATAAGTTACGGGAAGGAATTTTCACTTGATGGTTTAAGTTATTTATGATGAGTGTACAATTTATTTTCAGGCAGACCTGTGGTTCCCAAACTTTTGAAAGTACTTTATATCAATTGTCTCGTCGGGAAGGAATGAAAAGTTCAAAAAATTAGCGAAGGGGGAATGCATCAAAAAAGGTTGAGAACCACTGGTTTAGTGCAACTTGTGTTTGTAAGGTTGAGTCTTTTGTGTCCGTTGAGTTAAAATCGTGTAGTAGCATTTCCTCACTCAATTAATTTAGCAGCTGTGCCTAATTAAAGTCATCAAACTCAGTTCTTGAAGAAAAAGAAAGACCAAAATCGAGTCTTGGTCTTTATTTAATAGCGAAGTTCTATTTTTCAAAATTATAACTATTTAAACTTGCATAACACCTTTATGTAGACTGTATAAGATAGCTTATGTCGCGCAAAGGCTCTTGCTTTCATTACTGCGTTCACAAAACTTGCAGGCGTTCTGGGAAACGTTTACCTAAGTTTCAATGACTATTTTTTGGAGCCCTTACATACGGGACAGCATAGATGTGAAACAAAGCAAAAAAAACGAGCAAAACTGTGGAAATCCTCACAAGGGGGCTGGTATATCGTCACCCCTGCTCGTTAACGCTCCATTGACTTTGTGATTGCTGATTTTTTTGCGGTGGAACTTTTCTAAGGGGACTCCACGCACTTAGCTGTACTGTTTATTTTCGACGCACGTGATTCGATGAAACTGGTTATTAGTTTTGCTTTTAAAATCTAGTAATGTTACCCGTTTATCTGTCCCGCTTTCTTTTAGGCTTGAGCAGGTAGGCGGTCTCATTAACGCTCCGCCGAATGCCTTGTTGATTTAAGCGAGTTTTAGGCCAAGCGAAAGGTCTCAAAATAGCCTGCATGAGGAAGTAATAGAGGCTGGGTTAATGATGCCGGTGCGTTGTTTCAGTAAAATGTCAAGCCACTTCAGAATAGTTTTAAAGCTGTCAGAGAAACAGATAGGCTATATTAGTATCAGCTATTAGTATTGTCAAATCAGCTATTAGCATAGTATTGTCATCAGCTATTAGTATTGTCAAAATGCACATCGTGGTTCCTGTTTACAGTTGAGGATAATGCAATATGAGTTGTTTGTCAGAAAGTGTAGTCACTACTGGAAAACCCACGACATAACCTCACCGACAATTTTGTTGTTAAAATGTAGGGGAAAATACAGAGCTTAGCTTAATTAAGTTGCATTACGCAAATGTGCGGTGCCTATTTTGTAGGTTTCTCCTGGTACTATTAATAACCATCCGTTATTACACCTCTACCTATTACTAATTAAATACTAATGGGCTAAATGCGTTTTTATTGAAAAAAAATTTTGCAAAAATGCGAGAGAAAGTGGTGCACTACAGTATGTAAAGTGAGCATTTGCTGTAATAATGGGAAAGGGTATATGTGGAAATATAATTTGATTATAGTGATGTATGTTAAGTGTTGAAAAGGTGCACCGTCCGGTTTTTCTTTGTTTTAATTCCTTTTTAATGCGCGTTTACTAAAATTGTTGGTAAAAAAAATTGGGCATCTTTGAACAGTTCATGATTTTTTTGCGGGCGTGTCCCGATCTGTGGATCGCTAAGTAGGAACTTATCACAAACATGAACTCCACTCAAGGTCACCCGTACTTCGTAAGCGTAAAAGAGCTCAATAAAACCGGGTTACTGTAGGTCAAAAATACTGCGTTTTGTTTGCTGCAAATATTTGGCTGTACCGGTTTACCCTGACGTAGGTACGCACCGATTACTGTGAACCGGTGCTTTGCATTCTGGTACGTGTTACATGTAGCGTGCGGCGCAAATTTCAATGAACTTCGGCTTATATTTCTGGAAACTCTAATCTGCCTGTTGTGTACAAAAGGGGTTGGCCACCTTTTGGACACTGTGTGCCAGTTTTCGAATTATGTTGCAATGTTAATGACGACGCGTGTCATGTTGATTTACGTCAAAGAGTACCAGGGGTTACCGATCCCTGGTGTAAATACGTAGCACTCACAGTAGGAACTGCCTTCCTCGTTTGGGGATGTTTTTAGCCTTTCTTACAAATTTTTGCTGTCGGCCATAATAGCTTTTTAATTACCCGTTTTCGAAGCCCGTGAAAAATTAGGCCGGATGTTAAAAAAAGTCTTTCATCAATTTTCGACATGGCTTAATTAAAGCTGGTTAGGAAATTCAGTTTAAAGTTGGGAAACAATACGGTCTTTCATGTTTTCGACGCTTCGGAAGAGAACTAAATAGCAGTTAACAATGTGTGCACAGTGTACAATGCAAACACATGCCAAAAGAATGTCCAACGCACAAATTAAGAGCCGCCGACACACGTTCAGCAGCCTTTCAAACACACAAAATATGCAGCGTGTTTAACTGCACCCTGAACCTTTGTCAATTGCTCTGACGACAGCCGCGTCGTTTTTCTCGGCACTGGTGCGTTCTGCAAATCTGGGTGGTGACATTCCATTGCGGTTCGTTGCGAGGTTACACTGTCTCGCGACCCGGCTAGTGCCGTGTCGGACAGAGGAAGTGCAGTGTGCCAGCTTCACTGCGGCGTGATTTCGTTTGGCGTACGTATTTCTCAGACGGGTGAAGGTTTAGCGTCAGAGAGCCATGTTGATTGTGTATTGCAGTCTGGTTGAGTATGTTTAGCTTGGTGACAAGAAACGTAGTCACTCGATGGAACTGAAACAGTAACCCAGCCGGAACGAACCTGCGCTTTAGCTTGTACCGAATTGTGTTTCGCAAGCTTTGTTGTCGAAGATTGTGCTATGAAGGTATGGTGGACATTTTGGCTGTTGCTTATGAATGAATTTCAAATTTCTTGCGTAAAATTAACTTGCAATTGCGCAACGGTAACCTCAAAACGTGTGCTATATCGCGATGTAAAAGGCAGTGCGCTACAGCAACTTTAATCGTTTTCATTATTAATTCTGCTAAACGCAGGAAGTTATTGACATGTTTTACGACAGTCGCAGCCCAGCGGTCGATGTTAGACCACTGTTTCACGCATAAAACAGATGTTCTTTCGAGCTGTTTGACAGTCATTAAGTTTGTAAAATCAGTGATAGCCGAAATGCTTTTGCTATAACGCACGGCAAAAGACAGTGCGTTACAATAACGCTTATCCCGTTTATCGTAGTGCTCTACAATACAGTAGCATGTAAGCTTACATCGGGTCTGTCAAACGCCAAAAGTTTGTTCTCACATTAATTTGTAGTCCGGTTGTGTGTGATTGGTGCAACTAGTGGGTTTTAATCGTGCTTTTGACATAGTTAAATTCGGTAAGTGTATTCTACACTTTACAACTTTTCGTTTCGAATCCGAAACTTATATTGCCTAGTTATGACCCNCTCTACAATACAGTAGCATGTAAGCTTACATTGGGTCTGTCAAACGCCAAAAGTTTGTTCCTACATTAATTTGTAGTCCGGTTGTGAGTGATTGGTGCAACTATAGGGTTTTAATCGTGCTTTTGACATTGAGATTATCATTGGCATATCGTTAATAATGATTGATTTAGTTAAATTCGGTGAGTGTATTCTACACTTTACAACTTTTCGTTTCGAATCCGAAACTGATAGTGCCTAGTTATGACCCTACCAAATAGCAATTGTATGTATGTTGGAACTTGATCGCTTATGCTTGCATGAGCAATATTGTTGTAAAATGCCAGCAACGTAGGATATTGTAGGTATTGAAAAAATCTCCATTTTAAATCAAGCAAATACCGTGTGTGAAAAATATTATTTGAGAAGTCGTATTGTATGTGCAATGGCAAAATGGACCCCCTCTAGTTTGCATAAATTTTTATTTTGTTTTGTGAAAAACAGCGGTGCTTAATTCAACTTACAACGAAATTCCAAACTCTGTGACCGCCAGCAGCAGAGTTCACTCAGAATTCGTAATGAACTTTTTACGCAGCGCTGGTATTTGCTAGGGGGGTCATGAGTAGGTGAAATAAACATCCAACGATTAACTTGGACCTGTGAACCGTAACATACGATAGGGAGAAAGCTTTTGTGGTAAACTCGGCGCCTTCTCATAGCACCAGATTTAAGCACGCGGTCACCCTAAGTCGATCCTTGGCTTCGATAGGGCAGAGATCGGTAAAGATTTATTATCTCGAATTGCGCATAGTTATGTATACTACGTGCATTGGGTGAGTTCACTCCTTGCAGCATAAGCTGTTGCGCCCGCGAAATATGTCATAGTCCGTGAATGACGGTTTCCTAATGCTTCTTGAACTTTCGTTGTGGTCGTGGTATCATAGGTATCTGTATTGACTGGATAGCCTTGTTTGGGAAATGAAAACGTGTTCTCAACATAAAGATGTGTTTTTTGGCCGAAAACCTTTTTTTTCGTTTGTTCAACAAAACGTTTTGAGTGTTGTGTGACGCAATGTGAAATTACTGTATCCTTGACTCACTATAGTTTTCTTTTATGAATAACTATGTATAGAGGACAATCGTTTCGCCACACAGTATAATTTTGACCACTGCTTGACGATAATTAAACTGATATCATCAGTGGTGTGTAAAGGATCACGTTGGGTTTATCAATTTATATCGGAAAAGGATAGTTCAGCAGATTATAGGCGCGACTTAACTGACGTTTCCTTAATCCCCGCAGGTGTGGTGTCTGGTTCCCGCAGTGTCCCATGGTATTTTAATAACAGCAACGACACGAGATATTTGCCTTTTCTTTAGTCACGAGTAACTTCGGCTCGTGATTTGTGGAATATGACCTACGCGGGCCGACGCTTTGTTGACATTCAAAATTTAATTAGAAACGCTTCAAGGTAGATTGTGGTCGAGTAGAGAAGGCGACACTCCTGCATTAACCCAACTTCCAAAACACAAGGCCTGTGTAGTCTCGAAACAGTGCTTAAGTTTTAACCTTGTTGGGCAATGCAAATTTAAACGCGCACTTTAAGCCTCAAGAGGGTGTAATGCAAACCTAAGTATTATCCAACGATAGCATAACAAATGCCAGTTGCCGACGCCGCCTAAACAACGTATCCGTTCTTTATACAGTCTGTGCTGTTTTCTTTTCCCCCAGATACGCATTTCTGCACGAACAATGTTTATTAATAAGTACATGATCCTTTTGCCTGGTGTACTTGTATTTTAAACAGTGCGGAAATATTCCTCGTTTAATTGCTACGGATGTGTATGTGTAATTTTAGCCTGGAGAGACCGCCTACGCGCAACAGCAAGGAAATTATCACAGCGCGGATACCAGTTAGCATACCTAACCAGGCTTTTACTCATAGCCATGACGTAATTAAATTCTCTGGCTTGTCACGTTTTAAGCCGATTTCGGTCAGGTTTCCGAAAACTTAACCGCATTTTTTTTCTGTTTTGCACCCGTGGGTAGTTCTACTTCACAGCGCTGTTACCGTTAACGTAAGCACTATTAATCGCCTTAGATTCATTAACATGCCTTCACGATGTTTTGTGCGGCAACAACATGCTGGTGCTTCCGTTCCGGGAAGACTTGGTATTCGCAAACAGCGATCTAGTTATAAACTTTGCGTCGGGTAAGCAGGATGTAAACAAACTTGAAGCAACGGAAACGCCAACCAGGTTCCAGAGCTAGTTACTTCGTTTCGGGAAGAGTGGTTTAGAACGTGATTTGCATTTAGCGATTATAAACAAAGTTTTGACAAGTCGCTATACGTTTAGTTTTCCTTTCTTTACAATAAGGGCTTTGTTCGTTTACCATTTTCATGCCGCACTTCACTTGTACAGGTTTGCCCCATTATTATGCGTTTCTTTCGTTCGCACGCAAAAGAAGTACATTCAAGATCATTTCTAAATATTCGTATGGCTATTTAACAAGCAGCTATAAAATAAAATCTAACCCTCAAAAATGATTGCCCACCTGCAACGCTGCCAAGAAACCGATTTAACTTTGCCTTAAAGTTACTATTATGTCATGAATCCAAACAAGATTTGACCAAACCGTTATCATATCCACACCCCTGCAAAGGCCTAGCCCTTTATTTCCTAATTTCGGCATTTGTTTGTTGTTCGACCGAGCACAACCATCGGTGAAAGTCCAGCCGCACCTTTGCAATAATGCGACCGCCGTCACCAAGCTTTTCAGATCTTTATCACATAAGGGTATTCCCCGGACTACGTATCGAACATATGACGAAATCATGCTCGTATTAATATTTGTCCGCAACTTGGCCCTTGGCAGTACTGCGTACCAAAAAAACGTTTTTCTCAATCCTAATTAAGCCAAAGGGGATTTTGCCGCATCAAATTTGGCGTTTGGAAGGGCTGGTATTTTGAATATTGTTGCAAGATCGTGAGGCGAATAATTTGATTTTGGCTTCTTCAAGCTTATTTGGTGGCCTTTCGATGTCATTTGTAAAACAGGGCTTTTCGCCGGGACAATTTTTTGGAATTAATGAGCAAGTTTTTGCAATCCTTCTTTCTGTTTCTTACGCCTGTCCTAATGTTTTACACGATGACATTGTTTAATCCTTTAGCCCGAACCTGAGTATTTGCATACACTGTGAAGAGGGTATGTTTTCGCGTGTCGTTACAGTTCTGAGAAAAATTTTAACTAAACGCTAATTTTTGCGTTTTTGTCTGTATTGGGCAAGGTTCGATGGCAAAATTTGAATTTAGAAGAACAAGCGTGCCTTTGTGTTGGAAAAAAGCGAATTTGTTTAAACAGTGGATCTTACAGTTTTGCAATTGGTTCTCTTGAAATGGACGCTAATAGCAGATCTTCAGCAATTTTGTGGAGTGGAATTTTGTATTTTTAATTTGTCCAAACTGGTAAAAATAGTAAATATGATTTTTAGGCGTAGGCAAGTGTCGATAAAACATACTTGATCAAGTAAACTACTGTTTTAGACTGTCTATGTTTTGAAACTTATTTACGGGGGGCTCGTTTCAAGCCGTTGTTTTTGTCAGGTCTTAGTTGTTTTTGTCAGGTCTTTAAAGTCTTTAAATGTAACCTCTTCTCCTAAACAGTCGTTGTTATGCACAGAGCATTCTAGCTAGTATTATCACAAAACTGACACAACTTAAGTGCGATTACGTACTTAAACGAACACGTAATTCATTAAAACGAACACGTAATCGTGGCCCTCAGAGCCTTGACCTTCGCTCGTGACCTTGAGAAAGCGGCGGGAGCGGGCTCTCATCGGAAAAAAAGGGCGCCAAGACAAAAGACAGGGAGCGAGGCGGCGGCCAGTCATTTAAACGGATTTTACTGGACGAACTGCCAAGAACTTCAGTCTCGAAATCATGGTATCTGTGCCGGACTGCCTTGAACGCATTTCTGCTGTATTGCAGTTACTTGGTCAGTTGGATAGCGCCGGACCACCTCCAGCAAGCGAACAAACCATCAACGGACTGCCAACCATTCATATTGATCAAGCCCTTGTCGGTGAGTAACGTTATTTATGATATTTTTTAAATGGTTGTGGTTGTTTTGAATGTTACAATTTGCTGTTACCGAGTTTGGAACTGTTTCTTGACCAAATACAGTTATGAGGGAACTTTACCACCTGAAAGAAACGTTACCATTGGTTTATTTGGGCCTTACTAAGAGAAAATTTTTGTCACTTAGTTCAGCAAAAAAATCATACAAGTGCTTCTTTGTCTCTAAAAAGTAGTAGGTTTTTTTGACTAAAGTAACCTTTTTGGTATTGTTACCAAAAATAGTTTTTTTTTTCACCAAAATAGGCTGTGCACAGCTTGACAGCCATAATTGAGTTTCACTGCAATTTCTGATATTCAAGTACTGTTGGTCGTTAATTGTACAAATTTGCTAACATGTTTGAGTCTTGGCTGTGCAGTGAAGCACAAACATGTCTGTTCCACTTGTACAGCAGACTGGTGTCATTGTGGTGAAGCCATGTGGTTAATAGGGACTGGTTCAAAAGTTCAATGCTGTTTAAATGAGGTTTGTAGTTCCATAAGGTAATGTGTGTAGGATCTGTGAACGTGACTTGTGGTATTCCCTTTTTTCGAATTGTCTATTCAATGCCCATTATATAACTATAATTTTTTTTTAACAATGAATGCATCTGCTCAATCCATCTTAAAAATTACAACAATAACATTATCAAAATAGAATAAGCTACTATTTTGGTCAAAGAACTAAAATGCCTACCTATCACTAACAATATTTTAAAGGAAACAGCCTTATTATCAAACCAAATTGTTGGTATATTCACACATTTATTACATTTAAAACCAACTTGTACATTCCTTTATCTGTATTATATTTTATTGATTTAACAAAGCGACAAAAAATCAACTCGTTTTTTATTTAGCGTCCAAACTTTGCGGCTGAACTTTGTTTGAACTGGGTGTTTTGAGTCCATAGTGTGAATGTGAACTTGATCCAGCGTCTTGTGTGTCATGAAGGTGCTTTGACTTGAATAATGATGTGGCTTTGGCAGAATGTGTGTGACCTGAACCCCTTAAGATCAGATTTCTAGTGAAAACAGGCACATGATGTGGATGAGATAATTTGAATTGAAAGTGACTGGCTGTCAGAGGTTAACACATGACATGATATGGATAAGTTTTTTTAATAAGTTTTTTTGGGGGGTGAGGGAGGGGGGCTACATGCACAACATAAATTAAATTTAGTTTTTTTAAGATATTTTTTGAAAGCTATTGTGTTGATTTATGGTTTGAGTAGAACATACTGTTTCAAATTATTATTAAAAAACGCAGCATAAAATTTTTAAGGCAGATAAATAAAGAACTATTTTGTCAGTCTTGCTTACACGCACTAGAGAGTAACCAAACCTGGAAATGTCACCATCGTAAAGCCCGAACGAAATCGAAACCAGGCATTTCCACGAACAGAAATCCGCCGCCCTTCGCTCGCCGTCGCTGTGAACTTTCAACGACCCAGCGCGCTACGAGTTCACCAAAAGTTCGCGACTTTTCCGCACCACCCCAGCCTGTGCCGTCTTGTTTACAGATGAGCAACCACGCGATCCGTGATCCACGGGCGATAAGGAAAAGCCGCTGTGTGACGTCACACGTCTTGGCTATAAGGTGGCTGCCGAGCCGAGTATTTTGACAAGGAGTTCACGACCTCGAGGGTCAGGAAAAGTTCGCGCAACCGTACGCGAGTTCGGGAGCCAGTCTTTTGTGCGGATTTGGAAGTGATTTGGCGTAAATATGTTTGCCCCAAGGGTCGACACGCGCGAATTGGGATGACGCAAGTTAAAGTGAGGTCATTTGTTATTGGCACAGATGTGGAAACTCCACCTTGAACTTTCGGCATCCTTGGCGTTTAAGTTGAAAACAAGCACGCAGCCTGCATGACACATTCCTCTTAAAATGAAACAGAGCAAAACGGTGGACAACAACTGTGTTTGCGTCAGCGTTTTTTAAAATTTCGCTTGTGCAATCCGTTCGAGGCCAATTTTGCGCGGNAACTTTCGGCATCCTTGGCGTTTAAGTTGAAAACAAGAACGCAGCCTGCATGACACATTCCTCTTAAAATGAAACAGAGCAAAACGGTGGACAACAACTGTGTTTGCGTCAGCGTTTTTTTTAATTTCGCTTGTGCAATCCGTTCGAGACCAATTTTGCGCGGTCAGCCTAAACCAGCTCACATTTGTGTTGCGAATTGAAGTAGGTTGAACCCCGTAGGCAAACTTTAGCGATGCACTTTCGAAAACGTAACTGAGTATCGTCCCAAAATGATTTATAGCGCTACAGTGCTGTGCACGCGTTCCCGACGACCAACGCGAATCAACAAAGCTTTTTGTGACGTCGCAGTTGGTGTTTGGGTCACCCGGAGGTCAATCGTTTGTGCTTTACGACGGAACAAAGAGCGGCCGTTTGTTTGTCGGGCTATTTAAGCCTGCTCACCGGAACGGATTCTGTCGGATTAGCTTGACATAGTACCTATTGACAAAGTGACGTCACGGCGTAACGTGCCGTACCAACACAGTGACATCACGGCATCACGTAACGATTTTGCCAAATTCTGTTATCGCCTGTATCGAGCATTTTTAGGGCATTGCGTTTTTAGGAAATGCCTTAATACCTGCCTTCGGCTAGAACTCTTATCAATCCAACGTTATGAATTTTTCTTTTACTACATGTCATCATCCACGTGATCAAACTGTAACACATTAGCGAAATCGTTAATTTATCCGCGACCACAGGGTTCGTGTGCTCGCAGCGCCTCATCTTGAACCCGTGTCCTGGATCTGCCTCGGATTTGTGTGTGTTGAGATCGAGCAAGAGATTTCTTTGGCCACAAGTAATGGAGAAACCGCGCAGTTGAGTACGTGACCCGATAGTTTCCAGGAAACGGAGCTGTCTCTACTTGCAGCATATAAAAGACGTTTACCGCAATGAGTAGGCGATTTTGGTGATGGGTTGGCTTTACGTTGAGTATTTTCTGACAATTTTCGAGTTCTGCTTTTAATGCGAATAGCAAAAAGTCGATAGTTGCGTCACTTATATCGGCCACTTGTTGTTTTAAACGTATGTCGTTCGTTTTTGTTGGGTTAAATCCAGGTTTGGATGCGGTTTTGGTTTATGGCGATAAAAAAATTACCGCGTTGAATTACCAAATTTATCTTGTGTGTTACGGCAATAAAACAGTTGGCGCACTACGATGAAGCGATTTTCGTCACTTTTTTGTCATGCTCATTCGAAAAAAGTATGTTATTTTAATGTATTTGCGAAACGCAGTGGCTCTTACTCTCACAAATGTCAATGTCAAGTTGTTGTTAAGCCACATGGGTGTCTGATATTCCAAGAACATTTATTTTTACATTACATTGTTCACAAGCACTGCAACATTGAACCTTTGGCCCTTTATAAAACTTGATAAAACGCCACCACTTGCCGCCTGCTTCCACGAAACAGCGCCAACCTTTTGACACCAGCTTTCTACGAAAACTCCAACCCGTTCGTGGGTTCACTTGATACCCGATTGCACTGTGATGCTTCTGGTTTTCTCACGGCGTCTTAATCCACTTTGAAAGGCTCGTTTATTTTGTGAACGGTGGGAGTGGACTTAGCCCTTTTCAATTTCTTGGAAACCCGGCGAGTCTGTCCTGCGCATGTTATGGCTGTGTATAAACGAGGTAGCCGGGATCTGGACTGTCTAATTAGGTTCAGATTTCAGACCCAAAGGTAGAACATAGGTTTTGGTGTGCGTGGGTGTGGCGGATTATATTTAAAGCCTCGACGTGGTGTTTGACATTTCCAGTATTGGCAAAATAATAAACTATGTGTTTCCAATTATAGATAAGTTAGGAATAAGCATTGTTTTAAAGGGGTGTCAGCCTGTTCTACATTGTATGGTCAAATTTGGGTAGATTTGTTTTAAACGTGATGTTGACTAAGTGCCTTAATTATATCAATAAATAACGTTTTTATTTACAAGTCATCGATAAAGGAACCACGTTTGTGATCCGCTGCCTCATATTCAAGTATGTTCAAAAGTTAGGGCTCGTAGCATGTCCCTATGTCAACTTAATGTCACCATAAAGGCCAGTACACAGCCTTACCACACAGACAAACTCGTGCAGGTCACGAACTCGACTTGAACAAATGCAAACCACAGGCAGAAGTGCCAACGAACCCGCCAAGTGTCGAGGCCCGATTTAATTCCTCCCGTGTTTTTTTTTCGTGTCCCTTCGAGCTGTAACCTTCCCGCGACCTCGTAGCGTGAACTCTGTGAGACATCGCGAATCATCTTCTGTTTGTGGTGATAAGACAACGAGATAAGAGTCATGTTTACGTTTAATCGCAGTCCGTACTATTCTCAGTGTGATGTAACAATACGCGCGCCAAGCTTCAACGGGTTTTCCCGCGTCTGTATATTTGGTGTTTAATTGTCTTGTGTTTCCATTTAAACAGTGTCGATTGTCATAGTTTGTTTGCGTCTGAAACAACCTTGTTATTGGTGTAACTCGGTTTTTCAGAACGCGCATATGATTGTGTACGGTCTCAGTTTTGCACTTGGTTTGCGGGTTTTTCCAGCATTTTTATCAAATTAGATGATCTCTTCATTTCAATGACGAGTGTATCACGCCCGAGGTTATTTTGGAACTTTTGTAATCAAGTTGTCGCTAAATATGTGCCATTCATGGAATGTAATGTTTAAATATAGACACCAAGGGGGAATTTAAGTGGATGCCGTGACAAATTTTTCACAAGGCTATTAAAACGGCGTTAATTCGAGTAGTGTTTTATTGTGATTTGGAATTCAGACCAGTTTCAGTATGTGTTTTTATTTCGTTGTTTTCTTTTTAGATTCGGGTAAAGACTGTTCGGTTTGCATGGAAACGTTCTCGCTCAATGACAAAGCGAAGAAGTTGCCATGTTCACATTTCTTCCACATTCCGTGCATTGAACCCTGGCTTCAACTGGTAAGCCCTTTGAAGTTTTTTGAAAAATGCAATAATTTCGGCAGCTTATTGACGACGGTAAAGCTTGTTGCAATAAACGAAAAAGAATAATACGTACCCTATGGATGTTTCGTTTATCAACTTAGTGGCGGTACTCGTATATACTGGCGGAAATAAATCGTTGCAAAATAATGTCATCTTGTGATGTCACACAATCCTGTTTTATCTTACCTTACAAAATGTTAACATACTTTTTCCACGAACAACGACATGAAAAAAGATTTAAGGATGAGGCACTTAACTGCTAAATAATAGCTCTATTTCCAATGTACCTTGCATTTGATAAACTTTTGTACTTTATTCACAGCACAACACGTGTCCCATTTGCCGAAAA
>QXVZ01033350.1:0-13496 GCA_008931825.1 Phallusia fumigata
GCCTGCAACAAACACATGAACTTAGCCAAGTAGATTAGGTGTGCCAAAAAACCTAATTAGCATTGGTGAATTGAATTTAGATGGCCAGGTGATTAGTGCAACTGCCTTGTGCTTGCAAGGTTATGGGTTCTAATTCTGTCTGGGTCAATTGTGCTTCTTTCGACAAAAAAAATTAAACGGCATTGCTCTAAAGCAGTGGAAGCCTATAAGGTTGATCCAAAATCACCAACTTTAAGAAAAAAAACAACCAAAAATTATCAAATGCAACTACGATAAGGTGCATATCTCGACAGCGAAGCGAAGCATAACATGGTGGTTCCCAAGAGAGGAGACTTTTTATGAGTAAGGTGGAGGAATTTCCACTTTATATGTTCATGATAAGTGTAATATTTCTTTTGGTTCTAAATCTTTTACAATTAAATCTTTTAGCATTAACAAGTTCCAAAGTAAGGAAAGGGGAATGCAAAAAAGGTTTTGAACCATGGGCATAACCCATTTAGATATTGTTCCATTCACCAGACAGGCAAAGCCGTTATAAAATCCAAGAAGAATTTCATGCAAATTTCACTTACAGGGCCAAGGTTGAGAATTTTGGTGATGGTTCTTAATATGCAAAGAATATCAGCGTCCGGTTTGGATGTTTTTTGAGCTGTATTGGCTTCCAACAATTCACCAACCAGGCCAACAGCAGTATCAAACACATCGCGGATATATTTAACTTGAAGCAAGTGGATTTGTTCGTCTTCTTCACTGTCGCCTGCCAATGTAGGTTGAATATTTTTATTTGTACCACATAATCAAACAAGATTGTCAGAGAACTTGTATCTTGTGAATATGTTTTGTTATTGGATCTCAACAATCGCAGTTGTTACCATTGGCACAAATATAAAATATTCCTTAAATTGTTTTTTCTTTGGTCAAACACAGCATATAATCAAATAATATAACTTGTATTTTGTGAATACATTTTACTGTGGAGTATCAACAATCGCTCTTGCTGCCAAGATATATTTTTTAAGAGTGTTACTTGTCTTATCACTCAAGACTCCATTGGAGGTAAATGAATGTTTACCTGCTGTAGATCTTACAAATGTCTGGAACTTCTTCGACCTTGAGTCATATAATGTTGAAAGAAATGAAACGAATAACATTTGTGATTCAATAGTTGACACTTCTGGCATAATTTGCAAAGATTTTAAATTTTCTGACAAGAAACCTGGAAAACCAAGTTAGGATCAAAACTTTTTTTTCTGAATATTTTTCAGTATTTTAACAGTGTCCAAATATAACTCGGCAACTAACTTTTTACATGAGTTTCTATTGGTGCCAGTCGCAGATGAATAAGAATAATTCTGTTGACCATCAACCGAATCTCAGCAGAAGATTTCACAAATGATAATGAGTACAACTTCATTGCATAATTCATGTCAAAAAACCAGGTTTTGTTATTGGTCTGTACAAAAAATAAATTTGAATGCATCAATATAGTAGATTACGATATTCCCCTCTGATAAAACTCTCAAAATTTATGATGCAAATGCTCACACAAAAGTAGCAAAAGAACTGCATTGAGAATCAATACAAAACACCCTAAATTCCTCTACAAAGAAACACTTGAATGATACATGTGCTTGGAAAGCCACTAAAGTCCACAAGCACAAAATATTTTTATGCATGTTGTAATACGATTTTGTATCTTTACTAAAACCTTACCTCAATTTTGTGATGTTGGTACAAAAGGATTTCTGATCTCAAAAGAACGAACTTTAGGCTGGAAATATATCTTTGATAATAGTTGCTTTATTGATATGTTGTATGTTTTGCTAAGGAACATACCTTTCAAAGTTGTTTATTTTCTGCAGGTCTGCTGTTTTGTCAGAATGCAACGTGTCTTCCAGTTTGGATTCAAATTTACTGTTTCCAGTTTGTTTCAGTGCAAAGTATGAAAGCAAAACTGGAAAAGTGGGTGCTTGGATGGAGTTTGGATCATTTTGTTCACAATCTGCATAAAGTAAAGAGAACTCTGAACCAAAGGTCCAAGTGTGACAGTGGAATAAGGTATCAATCCAAAATGGCAAGTGTTTTATTTAGCAAGGGCGCCAAGCTGTTAATGGTAATACTGGGTGCTCAGTAGAGTATGCTTGGGATATTATGATGTCAAACATTAACAATATACCTAAATTAGTTACCAAAACATGCTTAATGCATCACAATTTTAGATTTATTTTATTCTTTGCTTGGTAGCAAGTACTCAGGTAATGAATCCGGCCGGTCATTTGTGGCAATGTCAACTAATATCTGTAGTTGATTAACATTCTTATAAATTATGGCAAAACTTAAATACATGTAGTTTTAGGCCTGCAAGTATTCCACAGTTGCAAATAATTGTTCTAATTTATTACCTTTAAGATACTTTTTCAGCAAACCAGCAGACAAATCAAGTTGTTCTTTATTTTTTCTGGTTTCCGTTGGATCTTGGAATTGAAACATTGCCTTCCTGACATTTACTCTGTTCAGTGAAATTTCTTTTGTTGGATGAAAAATTGAAAACAGATTTTCTGCAACTGGAAGATTCAAGATTCCCCAAATGTTTAAAATCTTTGTTGAAAGCGTGCACAACATGACTTCAACCAAGAACAACTTCACGGCCATATTCGATTCCGTAATGTTTGACAGCTGAAAGAACAAATTTCAAAAATGATTCCCACAAAGTTAAACTCACAATGTAACACATATTTGAC
Organism: Phallusia fumigata; assembly: GCA_008931825.1. Lineage (NCBI taxonomy): Eukaryota > Metazoa > Chordata > Ascidiacea > Phlebobranchia > Ascidiidae > Phallusia > Phallusia fumigata. Next base: position 2,742 of record QXVZ01033350.1, read on the forward strand.
AGGGTTGTAAGTAAAGTAAATATTCTCAGGTTTTGACTGTAATTGTTTTATAAGTTGCCTTGGGCCGGATTTACAAATGTTTGGCAGTTTTAGTCGATTATGAAGCTTACTTTGATGCTCTTCAACTCCAAGCAAAAATAAACACAACAACAAACTAACTTATTGCTGGTAAACATGCAATATAAAACAATAACCTGTGCCAATAAAGTTTCTCCTAGCGCTTCATCTTTGCAACAAGTGTTCACCAACAACACCAGCAACCGTTTAGCAACAGGTTTTAAACTATCACCTAAACTGCAAGCACAAATAACAAGACATAAAAACCACAAATTTGACAAAAAAACAACAACTGAAAATACCTGTTGTAAATTTCCACTAGATAATTAAGGAATGGTTCCATTGGAATTACGGAAATAAGTTTGTGATTCAATGCTGAAAAAATTAGGTGTGGTGATAATGGGCAATTTGGAACAAAAATGTAATTTTACGAACAGAAGTTGTGGCAATAAAATACAGGCCATAAGCAGAGCGAAGTTACAATTTTTAAGGAACCAGTAATATACACTATGCATAGAATTTGTCACAGATGGATATCTGTTCGAGTGAAAATATGTTCTGTAAATGAGCAACAGCAGATATACTAAAGTTTGCATAAGCAACTCTAATACTAAGCTTAGAAACATCAAATACTATGTCGCTTACCTAGAATGTTGTCTATAATAGTTATCACAAAGCTGTGAAGATTTTGTGGAAATTCTGCTGACTTCAACTTGGATTTCATGCAAGCAACGATAGTTAGCAATATCGACAAAACTGCTGGTTGGTAGTCCACAGGAATTTCAGGAAGATGCAACATAACTTTGGACATTTGAAACATTTTTTCCGTCACATTTAAACTGTTCTGTAAAATAAAAATGAGTTGAACAAAGCATCCTTTGTGTGATACTAGAAATGGGCCAAATACTGCAAGTGTTCTGTTTAGAACACCAAGCATCCCATGTTAAAATCTGATGCTCAATCAAGCACTGTGATGTCACACACATACATGGTGCAAGGACAGATTTGTAAAATACAGCCTGCATTGCAAACTGCCAATCACCAGGAGAAAGTGTATCAGGACAGTCACATTTTAATTACACTTTTTTGTGCTTATGCCCAATAATATACGATATTAAGTAGTCGTTGATGTGACATTTACTGCCAAAACAACCAATAAGCTCAAAAAGATTTAGCATGAGTTATTGGGTCAACTCCACACACCCCTACACGATAATAAAACAACGCTTTGCTTAAAAGGGCCATTTCGAAAAGGCATAGCAGCATACAGTTCAAAGTGTTGAGAATTTATTGCTCTACCTTCAAAGCTTGACAATGTGAATCGCTAAAATAGCTTAGATTTCAAATGGAGTTTGTCCTTTTTTCAAATATATATTTTTTTCCCAAGCTATGTTTATGTCATAACCTATACCTTGTGTTTCTTTTTCCACAGTTTGTCAGAGAAAAGTTTGTCGATCAAAGGACAGAGTTTGCCGACTACAGATTCACGTTCGAAGACCTCGGTGCTTGTCTTCATTGTCAACCCAACTCCTTTAACATCTATAAATACCAAACGATTACCTATATTTTGAAAAATAAATTTGTGAAAGAACAACAATTGTAGAAGTGTACAATAGCTATGCACTGTGTGGTCAAGCTAGCACCTGACAATATTATTCAGTGCTAGGCTGAGCATGCCTTGGACAATGTGATTCCTCACATATAAGACATAGCAATTATTCATCCTATTTGTTTTGCTTCTAAACTAAAATTCTATTATTACCTTTCCAAAAGGTGAAACTCGCTTGTTACAGAAATAAAATGCTCGGGGTTTTTATTATCAAAACTAAAACTTGTTTTAACCTTGTTTTAACTTAATATTAAAATAAGTTGAGCAGTTTTTCTTCAGTGTTAAGTGTCAAAACTGTAGATGTATATTCCCAGGTACTGGCAAAGCTTTTGTGATATTTTGATCAGCATCTTGTGAAAGAGAATACACAGCACAGGAGACATTTTGTGATGAAGACAAATGTTTTTTTCACTTTACCTTGATACTCNGAATTTCAGGAAGATGCAACATAACTTTGGATATTTGAAACATTTTTTCTGTCACATTTAAACTGTTCTGTAAAATAAAAACGAGTTAAACAAAGCATGTGTGATACTAGAAATGAGCCAAAGACTGCAAGTGTTCCTTTTAGAACACCAAGCATCTCGTGTTAACATCTGATGTTCAATCAAGCAAACTGCCAATCACCAGGAGAAAGTGTATCAGGACAGTCACATTTTAATTACACTTTTTCGCGCTTATGCCCAATAATATACCATATTAAGTAGTCGTTGATGTGACATTTACTGCTAAAACAACCAACAAGCTCAAAAAGATTTAGCATCAGTTATTGGGTCAACTTCACACACCCCTACATGATAATAAAACAATGATTTGCTTAAAAGGTCCATTTTGGAAAAGCTTAGCAGCATACAATTCAAAGTGTTGAGCATTTATTGCTCTACCTTTAAAGCTTGACAATGTGAATCGCTAAAATAGCTCAAATTTCAGATGGAGTTTGTACTTTTTTTAAATATTTTGATTTTTTTTTCAAGCTACGTTTATGTTATCCCCTATACCTTGTGTTTCTTTTTCCACAGTTTGTCAGAGAAAAGCTTGTCGATCAAAGGACAGAGTTTGTCGACTATAGATTCACGTTCGAAGACCTCGGTGCTTGTCTTCAACGCCAATCCAACGCCTTTCACATCTATAAATACCAAATGATTACCTTTAAAAATATTTTAAAACTAAAATTTGTGAAAGAACGAATTGTAGAAGTGTACCAAACTATACACTGTGTGGTCAAGCTAGCACCTGACATTATTATTCAGTGCTAGGCTGAGCATGCCTTGGACTATGTGATTCCCCACATATAAGACATAGCAATAATTCATCCTATTTGTTTTGCTTCTAAACCAATTTTTTTTTTACCTTTCCGAAAGGCGAAACACGCTTGTTACAGAAATAAAATGTTCGGTATTTTTTTTTATCAAAACTGAAACTTGTTTTAACCTTGTTTTAATTTAATGTTATAATAAGTTGAGCAGCTTTTCTTCAGTGTTATGTGTCAAAACTGGAGATGTATATTCCCAGATACTGGCAAAGCTTTTGTGATATTTTGATCGACATCTTGTGAAGGAGAATACACAGAACAGGAGACATTTTATGATGAAGACAAATGTTTTTTTCACTTTACCTTGATACTCGTCTAAAAAGTTTTGGACAATTTCATTGAGAATACAGCAGTGAAGAGGCGCACACTCCAAAAATGAGGCATTTTTCAGAATTTTCTCAACCGCACTGGAACTCTACATGAAATATAAAATAAAATTCACCTTAAAAACATCTCTAACTGATTACTTTTTAATACAAGTACACATATTCGGTTCAAAAATGGGTTAAATGAAAAGCATTAGGCCCAAATATGCTGATATTAACTAGATGTTACAGTAATACAAAAAAATTTCTTAAACTAGTAAACTAACTTTGCATGAGCTCAGTGATGCCAAAATCAGTTTGGAAATTGCCTGATGAGTTTTGGGCATGTGTACAAAAACATGAAAGTTGACATAGAGTAATTCCAGCAGTGAAGATTCCTCTGCAAAACAAATTGTATACTTTTCTATTCATCAAAAACTTACTACGAAGACTCCATTAGATTTTGCTAGCAATTCGGACCATACCATTTGTGTCTTGTTAATAAAGCAGACTGAGAAACATATGCATCACATAAATATTTGAACATGATGCAATAAAGACATTTAGTGAGTCTATGTTTTATGATAACATGCAGGTGCTGGCAAAATAACCGACTAAACACCATCATTGGCGCTAATAAAAATATGGTTTGATGACACACACCAATGGAATTACAAATTGACAGATTTCCGCAAACTTCGGTTAGGAAAGTATTTCTAAACAAAAATCATTTTGAAACAGGCTTAAAACATACCTTTGTCACTGACAGCTTCTTTGTTGCAGGTTGCATCACTTTTTGATTTGGGCAAAGAAATACTAGAAAGAAATCTGAATGCCAAATCCTCAGCAGACAACTCTGTACCATCCTTTTAAAAGTATAAATATGTTGTTGAGTTTCCAGACAAATTGATAGGTGACATGGGGCTGTGGGCTGTAGATACCCATTTTAGGCCTACCTCAAATGTAGCAGTAGTACTGCCCAAGTCATCTGACTTGCACTGTTGCCATGACAACCACTGCAGAAGTGAACACTGCCACTTGCGAAATTGAAACTCAGTTCTCGGTGACATTTGGTTGGTCTCACATAGTTTGAGCAAAGCTGACCAATGGTCACTGCTAGTACTTAACCATGCGATATCTTCAAACATAAAAAAATGGTTAAAAATCTATTAGTAAAAAATACTCGACTGTATCAAGAAGACCTCCTGTTTCTAAAGCTAGGTTAAAGCATGTTAGGATCACTTAAGATCGCATTCATGAATTTGCATGGATTCAAGGAAAGTGGGCCAAGATTGCTTTGATATGAGATACACAAACTCTGTTTACTCAAAGTTAACATGGTTCCATTTACCTTCCAGTATTGAGTATCTCCTTAATAAATGCAACATGTCATCATGAACTGTCAGAAGCTGAAGAAAAGCTAGCATGGTGTTGTCAATATAATTCCCAGCAACTTTGTCCATCCACTGAGAAATAATCTCGCTCTGCTCTTGTAGAAGACTGCTGAGTCGTTGTTTAGTTGATGCCTGTGAAAACATGACAAGAAAGTTTGACACAATAAGAAAATACAAGCAGGTTTCTACGTTTTGACTGTTGGCAACATCAAGAAACGTCGAAAATGTTTTACACACAAGTACTGGCTTGTCTTTTGTTATTGACAAAACCGAGGATTGCATTTCTAAGTTTAACACACATACTTTACAAGCATGTACAGATCTGTTGGTGAGTTTAGTCGCCATTGGCAACATATACTGCATAAAGTGGACTTACTGGAAACTTATGTCAACTTTATAGCATTTGTGTGCAACAAGGTGTTGGAAAGAAAAAGGCAACCTCAGAGTACAGAGGTACTACAGAACACACAAACTGCCTACACAAGGATTGCATTCTTTTAACTTAGTGCAACCGGGCCTTGGGAACATTGCACATTCAAAAGAGGATGACACTGTCTAGCTGATTTCTTATGTTACAAAAAGGTTTAATTTAACGTAATGGATAGGCAGGTACAGCATTGTCACCTGCTCTTTAATGTCCAGTACATGACATTCTTCCATTACTGATACTAGAAGAAATGTCAGGTTTGGTAGTTGTAAATTGTTTTCAGTGTTTGGCTTTAACTTTTTGGGTTTGATCACATCTTCATCTTTCTCGGCCTTGTGTTTTCTTCCATTTAAAATCACAGCAGATGACATGGTTTCATGAGTCTGTGTGAAAACATTGAAAAAAATGGAAGAGTTAAAATCCTAGACTGCTTTGACAATTGCGTTCTGTTTGACCAAGTATACCCAGGTATATTTATTTATTCATGATGAACAGCATATAATTGTTATTCTTAAAAGACTTAGATCCCAAAGTAGTTAAATTTAAAACACACTTTTCATTACAGAATTGGAATTCAAAATAAACCTGTTTCTGTGGTGATTGGAAAAAAACACCTAATGCCAATAAGTTCACTAATGCTATTCATCAGTTTGTTCACAGTTAGCAACAAAATTTTGTTTGCATTTAAAATGTTAAACAGTTCTGACAGAGGGCAGGAAAATAACTGTTCTCTGAATTCCTTTTCTAAGTATTGGTACAAACTTTATGTGACATACCACTACATCAGTCACAGATTAAAAAAATTATTTTACTGAAAGGTTTGTTATTGCCTCATATCTTAGATTAATGCTTTTTATTCTGGTTGAGCACTATTAGTAATTCAGTCTTGGCTTGACATCGCCTACCCCTAAATAGCAAAGTAAACTATTTAACATATTTAACAAAAAGTTTATGACAAAATCTAAAAAAAAAATCTTCTTTATTTGTGCCATCTTTAAAAAGGTGAACCTATAAACTAACACACCTCTGTGTCCTTGTGCACTTCCAAACAACTTTGAATGTGTTGCCAGATATCCATAGCTGTATTGTGGGGGCAAACAGAAATACACTGCGACTGCAGAGCAGAAGCAAACATCTGAATAGTTGAAACATGGGACACATTGTTTTCTTCAAGCTCTTTGAATGCTTGCACAAAACATTTTACCAATTCCAAGGGCTGTAATTTAATAAATAGTCAGTTTGCTTTGATGTACTGGCTTTTCAAATAACCGAATGCCGAAATACTTACAGACACTGACAATAAAAAACAGACAAGACTACAGTTATCTCTGGTTCAACGTATGTACCATTTGCTCTTCACTGAACAGCAAATATGTGCCTACCTTTCTAATTTGTGTAAAATTGTGAACAAGTTTGGTGAAAAAATCGGGCAGCCAATCTGAGCATTGGTTGTTGTGTTGAAGCACCTTTGAGAAAACTTCCTTCAGCTTTGGTTCAATAAAACTGTGGTTGATTTCAACAAAACTGCATATGCACTGGGCCCATCCTTTATCGGGACTAAAACAAGGAAAAAAACTTCAGAATTGAAATAAATTTAATTTGAAAAAAACAACCGTTTTGCTTGGAGTACAGTGCAACTTATGTTTTATTTTCTGCCAAGATCTTCGTTACATAATAATACAGTACTATTACAAATTGTACCTTAGTGAAATATGTAGTAACTTTTTCAGTAAACCAGTGTAATATTTTTTCTGAATCTTGGCAGATTCGTCATCCACTGTGGGTTGATACAGGTTTTGTTGAACATTACTCTGCAAACAGGAAATTTATCAATTCTTTAAATAAGGTTTTTAAGAAAAATCGTTAGTTCATGTTGCTGAATTTTCACCATTTTAAAATTAAAATTGCCCCATCTATAATATTTAAAAGTCAAAATGATTTTTACCTGAATAAGGTTGGCCAGCACTGAAACAGTCTGTGCACTGTATTCTTTATCAGGTTCTGACAACGACCCGACAAGTTGTGAAAAGAAATGGAATTTCATGTTACTGCTGCCTTTGCTGTAGGAAGTCAGAAACAGTTGATAGATAATTGCTATCCAATTTCCTGTGCCCTGTAACAAAATATTTAGTGTTATGTCCAGATAATAATTTTGCCACATGTAGAAAGTTGTTTCGACATTAAACTAAACTATCAACAAGGCTACAAGGAAGAATGTTTGCCACTAAGATACTCACATTTGACATTCTCAGGGTTTCTGTCAGTGTCTTAAACAAGTTGTCAACAACACTGTCCTGTTTACCATCACTAAGCTTTGCCTCTTTACTGGTATTTTCAGGATTTTGGTAATAATTCTCATAAACATCCATAAGTTTTCTGCAACAAGAAGCATTAAGTTTCACTATTTTATGTACAGATTTTTCAACAAAATTTTACCTGGAAAAGAGCAAGTCTTTCAAAAGTGATTCTAAAGACGCCAACAAAGTTGTCTGGTGTCCAAAATCAGTTGATTTATTTTCCAACTCGATTATTAAATGTTGGAAGCAAGGTGTGCATAGTTGATCTAAGAAGACCGATAATGCCTGCAAAGTAGCTTTGTGGTTTTAGCATAGGAGATAGATAAAAACATTGGAAAAAGAAACAGTACATACCTTTTTCTGGTTGTTGTGACGACTAAACTTTTCTTTGACTTTTATTAAAATTGTGGTAAGAAACTGATTGGTGGCTTTTACTGTATTTTCATCCAAAACACAATCTGCATGTAACCTAAAGAATGTCTTATTTTAACGTCGGTGACCATACAACCTAGGAATCAGCAACCTTTACGATTAAAAGAGCCATTTCAACAGAATGTATGTTTTAAAGGCAGATATTATAGAGTGCAACTTTTTAAGATTAATATAGTGGTATGTTATACCTACAATGATTGAAATGTGAAAGATGTCAATCACATTAATGTTTCTTTGGGTCAGGGGAGCTAGATAGATAGATAAAAAAGCTGCATACAGCTCTGGTGCCGCAATATAGCCTTGATTATAGGCATCAAAAAGTCACTTACCTGTGAACTGCAGTCAACCACACTGCTGCAAACTCCAGAAAAGTAGAAAACTTTTTATTTAAATCAGAAGAAAGTCTTTCATTTTCCATGAGCACCGATCCCACTTTTATCAAAAGCATTGTTTGACAGTCAAACTTTTGCATAGTCCGAACAGTTTCCAGATATGCCTGCACAATTTGGTGATCAATCGTATTAATTAAACTGTTCATTGTTTCCTAAAAAATAAAGATTAATTACCTTAATAAAGGTGCTTTTGATAATAATATCATGTGGTTGTTCAGAAAAAAAGGTTTGAAGTTGCTTGCTGTTCAAGAATTCTTGCACAGTTTTCCAGGCAAATTCGATGCTGGATTTACTGAAAAATACATTTACTCGTTTCAACAACACATAAAAAAAACAGAAAAATAAAAACAACACACTTTTTTAGATGTAATGTTACTGATTAAACCTTACTTCCAAAAAAGAATAGAACCCTGAAATTATAAACAATGTAGTTATGCAAACACATGGACATGGTTTTTTTGACCAACTGTTTATACACACCAAAATCATGTCGGTAAAAATTCAAATACAGTAGGGGCATATGTGTGTCTTTAAAAAACATGATTTGTGGTTGCCTTACAGCCAAACTACTTGACTTCGTGCACTGTACCTTTGTGCATTGCGTTCACCTACAACTGTAGTTAGCCAGTTTAAAATGGACTGCTCTTTTCTTGGCATTACATCACTTTGAATCCATAAACATCTGGCTAATTTTATCCGGTGATTCAACGGTATATCATCCAAATTCAAGTGATGAAAGGAGCCTTCACAAAAAACAAAAACATCAATAGCTGCAGCTTACATTCGATATACTATCGTTTTGCAAAAAGGATATAAATTTCTATGACAGATTTTATGATGCGAACATTGTACGTAGTTTGCAAAACTCTGTCTTGGTCGAAATTGTTGCAAAATCAACAGCAAATCAACAAAACGGCTGGTTTTATTTTGGTTCCTATTTAATTTATTTACCATGAAAAAAAGAAAACACTTCTACATACCTGTGGGCATGGTTGTTACCGACGGACCCTTCATTGTTGGTCATCGACCTTTGCCTTTCTAATCAACAACAAAACAACAAAGCAATGCAATGTTCGAAACGCAAAACCCACGTGTGATTTGTTTTGACTTTGGAAAAATTAAAATCACTGGAGCGTAAAATATATTTTTTCTTTTATTAGGGTTGATACTGAGATACAAATAAAAATTTCAAAAGGTTTATTTTGTAAAAAAATATCTGTGCTAATTAAAATAATTGACGAATAAAACTTTTGCAGAGTTTTTCGTGTGTTGTAACTGTTATGATTAACAAATGTTCTTTGTTCCGCTATTATTTGTATGGAAACCTGTCAAAGTTTCTGGTCATCTCGACAAACTGATTGTGTGCTTTGGGTTACGTGTAACAGTATTTTCACTTCAAAAAAGCGTTGCCTGTGTTGTCAAATGACTCCGATTAAGAAATTGTTTTGCTCCGGATTACATAAACCAGTTTTGTTTGTTTAAACAGCGAATTGCGTGCTGAAGATAGATGAGGTTTTGTTCAAGAAAAAAATTAAGTAATTGTTTCCTTCACACCAGTTTTATTACCTTTAATGCAGAATTTACTATATGTCAGGACAGACAATAATTGTGGAATGCATGTCTTGATTTAAACACATCAATAGCACAATAAAAAACTGCAAAACAAATTAGATTTTGTGACGTTGTAAGAAGTCAACAACTGAAGAATTCGGGGATTTATAGCAACCACGATTGCGGTGCATGTTTTGAATTTGAACAGTTAAACAATGTCTTATTACACAAGAAATGTAATTCCAAATGAAGAAGAAAGGCCAAGATCATCTCGTAGAACTCGAGGTTCCAGATCAAGAGAAATAGGTTTGTTGTTATTTTATCTATTTTTTTATTGCAATCTGTAGGACATAAAATTTTATATTTTTATGCCACATAGTTATTTGTTTAGCAACATTTGTTTTACTATTTAGTCAAACATAGTTAATTTCAACTTGAGTTAAATTGCAGTTGCTGCTTGCTGGGGCAGATCCATTCAGGCCGCTAATTTTTTGCAGACAAATATGGAAGCAATTATTCACTTGATTTGCTTTAGTGTAAAGCAAAAAAATATTACAGGAATAATTATAACAAGCAGCAATTCTTCATGTAGCATTGCAATAAATTTAAAAATTGACATGCTCTGCTATTTTGGATAGTTTACTCAGCCATTTATTTTGACTCAATGAAGAACTTTCAACTATAATTGGTCTTTCAAACGTAATACTTTTACCCACTGAGGGTAAAAACAATGAAGTGTAGTACCTTTAAGAAACTTGCTTTATAATTCATGCCAACTTGGTCCAGACTTTGACAATCATATTTTACCTGGGGCATTGGAATGCATTTAGTGTTAGGCAGATTTCAATCTGATCAAAATCGATATTCACAACATGTTTGATAAACCTGAGTGGTTTACTTGTATTGCTCCAAAACATATATCAATGGACACATATTTGATACTATAGATGTGGATGTAAACTCAAATGTCAATAACAAC
>QXVZ01033366.1:0-15261 GCA_008931825.1 Phallusia fumigata
TTTTATAAGCCTTACTAGTAGGTATGGTGTTGTTAAGCTTATAACATCGAGTATAAACTGGACAAGACATTTGGCAGACTCATCATCCTTCTCCAAAACATAGTCAGAGCAAAACAAGGGTAAAAGATTGGCGAGATACACAGCAAGTTTACACAAATTTTTGAGTTGTTTAAACTTGGGTGAATCTAGAAAACAAAAATGTTTTTGCTGTAAACTTTTAATAGAAAACTTAGAAAATTTTGACATTTTTAAACACAAAACTTTTGCTACACTATACAGTAAGTGTACATGTTGTGTTGTTGCAGAGCTGTAGAGAGTTGGAGCATTGATAGCAACCAGTTCAGGATTTCGCTTTGCATTTACTGTTGCACTTTGTGTTAGATGATTGTGATCACAAGGAAATCACTGTCATTGTTGCAAGTGCAAGTGTATGTAGTACATTTCAATTACACATGAAAACACAAGGTATCATACCCTCTTTTATTTGCTCTGCGTTTTTCTTGCAGATATTGACCATGCTGCTGACAAAAACCTGAATGCAACTCATGAGACTTTCAATGTACAAATCAATGTCGACATTGCCATGCAGCACCACTTTACATTCGGAGAGAAAGCTGTGATAAATAAGAGTATCTAAAAATGTCATGTTAAATTATACTAATTATGCATATGCTGTATTAAGTGCAGTTTGATTGCCACAGTGTACAAGTTTAGTCTTGCTTGTAGGAAATAAAACTTTTTTGCTTTTTGTAAGCAACCATCCACTCAAGTATAACAAGTTCTGTCATGTGTGTGACATCACAATACTTGGGGTACGACATACATCTGCCACCTTGCATTCTTGTAAAACCCTACACCTATGAAGGCAGCATGTAAACGATCTTCTGATTTTAGGATTGTCACATGTCGCACCCCCAGTATTTCACAAAAGTCTACACCTATGCCCTATGGTATACTCTGTACCTTATCAAAAGTTTCCAGCTGGTTAGCAAAAGCATATTGTCCAGTCCATTGACAACTTGACAAATATTGAACAGTTTTTTTGTTGCTAAAATACCAAGCAATGTTTAATTTGTTTGTACTATGGTACTATTTCATGCATTAGTAATGTAACAAACAGACTTACTGGCCAATGCAGCATCTTTAATCTGGTCATTGTCTTCAATTTCAATAAACATTAATGCAGCTCCTATGATTTTTTGCAAGGCAAAAGTTTTCTCAAACCACTCTTTTAAAACCTTCGCAGCCAACGCAAAATTTTCACCATATAGATTGTGACTGTTCTAAAAATATTCAAGTAATCAAGTCATGTTTTAAGAGTTTTGCCAAATTGCAAGTATACAATCCAAATCTTTTAAGGTGTTAAAGATAGCATGCTTAAAGATAGCAAATGACCTTGCAATGTTCGTAAGATGTATGAAGAATACCAAGGACTGGGTGAGAAGCATCCACAATTTTCATCTTCATTTTAATCTGATTTTCATTTAAAAACTTGAACATCATTTGAAAAGACATTGTTAACATGGAAACAATTTCCACAATACTCTGCCAAAGATAAACAATTACAGTTTGCAAATTAAAGTCTGCAGGTTTTAAAGACATCAACTTACCTGCAAAACAGGTAAATCAACTTTCTTTTCATTTTGAAGATTATTGATGATTCTGTAAAAATATTTTTTGGTATTTTTTTACCATTACGCTACACATGACCAAACAACTCAAAGAAATCATTACAAACTCTAACCTTTTTAAAGCATTATCAAAAAGCATTTCAAGAGTTCCAACAACATTCTGCATAAATGTTGTTGTGTTTTCCAATTCGTGGTCAAACTGAAAAGTGGCAACCAACTCATGTAATTCTTGCATAAATCCATCAAGGTCATTGCATTCGCCACATTGTTTCTCTGCCTAAAACATTGCACGAATAAAATTTTACCGATCTGTACATCGACCAGTTGGTTAAAAAAGCCATTACATTAGTTATATAACTGCAAAATAATAGAATCAAAAACTTTTTTCGTTTCAGACATAACAGTTTTTAAATTTTTAAACAAACTCACCGTATAAACAGCTACCTGTTTTTTCAACGCTTTCAGAGAAAGTATGTTAGGTTGAGACGTTTGCGACATCTCAACCAAGATCGCGAATATAACTTAGCTGAATTTACTGCCAGCCCGAAAATAGCTTACACTGCCAGATTCCAGCCCGAAGTTGATCCGATTTGCAATTTTGCACGTTTCTATTATTTGCCGCCAAAAGATAGAAATCTTTTTTCACGTGTTTACCCCTGAATGGTTTTCGAAGTGTTGAATGACATGCACATTTCCAATAATACGGTAAGTAATTTGTTTGTTTCATCTCATCCAAGTTGGATATAAGATCGTACAATACCTTTTTATTGCGAAGATCACACCAATCTGCCTAAATATGGCCAAGTGGTTCGCTCGACCTTGTGCTCACAAGGTTATGGGTTCCAATCCTGTCTCGGTGGCCTGTGTTTCTCCGGCAAGAAACTTAAGCCGTATTGCTCCAACCTAGTGAACCCGATGGGTTGTTACAAACTTAAAAAAATCAAATACCCGAGCATAAAAATGAAACAAACAACATACTAAAACACCTCAGACCATTCGGCAATCTCGGAAGAAAAGCAACATACGTAACACGTACATTTCATTTTTATTTTCGGCGACACAAAAAATGCAGAAACGGGGAATGTTTAACAAACACGCAGTGCGGATTGCGAGAGAGGTTAATGAAAAAATATGTAAACTTTCACAGTAAAACAAATAAACGTCCAAAAATCAGTTTTCTATAGGCCAGAAGCTTGTTAGCCAGTTTAGCGTCGTAAAAAACGGAAAATACAAACATTAATTCATAAATTACTTTACTTTACCCGGCCAAACAACCATTTACCCACAAATCACATTTTTTAACGGATAAAATACAACCTACTGCTTCCATTTTTACTGAACTATTTTTCGGAGGAAGGTAAAATAGCGGCAGGTAAATTAGAGTTTTATCGTTGAAATATCGCAAACGTCAACGTACAATCTCGCAGTAAACAAGTCTATTTGAAATATTAGAATGATTGTCAGTTTTAGAACTTTGGCATAACGGCAAAAAATATGCATACGAAGTTGTCAAAATCGACTTCCGCAATGGATTTTGTGAAATTTGGAATGACTCAAACAACAGCACAATGAATGCAAAATCATAAACTGTGCCTTGTAATGACATATATCTTCTGTGGTAAAAGATAAAAACAGATAAAGTTATTAAAAAAATTAACATACTGAAGACCGAGTTATCACAATATGAAGAAATTTGTTAAAAAAAGTAGAACATAGTATATACATGCACAAACACGTCACAGTTTTACTGGCCTAAATTTACCACAGATTTGAGAAACAAAAAAATAGACATCATACACCTGCTTCAAATTGTTTTCCAACTGTCCTTACGTGAGCACCGAGGTCATTCATGTCAAGCACTGCGTCTTTCACCATTTCAATGAAAACGTATGGCCAGATGTTGTGCAGCATGGACTGCTTCGATGCTATGTCGGTGGCCTCCCGTGTTAAACTTTGAACCAGGTCATGTGAAACAAGCCTTCGGATCTCACATTCCTGTCAAAGGAGGTTGTCCACTAAACTTAACGTCTATGAAAGCTTAAGTGGATAAGCAACAAAACAGAGACTCTTTGCCATATAGATAGTTTTAAGGCAATTAGGAGTTAAGAAACAGGTCTAACGGTGTAAAGATGATATTCTATTTCCATACATTAGTGACAATATTTCAAAACTGAAATTGTCAAGCAAAAGGTTTTGTACTTGGTCTCTTGTGAAATGCTAACAATACCTGCTTCTTTGAGGTAAGCGTCTTAACAGGAAGATACTGAAGTCCCGATCGTCCAACTGACTCCGCCGGTATTTCCGTTTCTGATTCCCCTGCTACAGTAAAATGCATTAATTACACAACCTTTCACCTGGTTAATTGCGCGATTTGTCGCTTTACCAGATTTAGTTTTCTTTTGGTCCTTGGTGGCTTGCTTCTGTTTATAATCACCCATCAGCGCCACCAAACGGAACTGCGAGAGCTGTGTTGTCGCCACCAACGACAAAGATCCGAAGATTTTCTCAGCGGCCACAACGTCGGATGCCTGAATCTGAATATACGTATGTCATCATGTTATAAAGTTGCATATGATTGACAAGAAACCTTCTTTTGTGCGAAAATCAATCACGATTCTGCTTTGTAGTTATGTTAGAAAGAGCACGTTTATATGATTTAACAAGGTTCGCAAGTTATCCTTAAGCATGAGATGTCTGTTAATAAGAATTTAACTTGATTTGAAGTTTATGGGAACATATTCTGTATAAATGGGCCAAATTGGTTATCCCTAAATCTTGTGGCTGCAAAAGTCGATAAATCAAAGTATTACAGCACTGTTTGTTTTATAGATGTAACTAGTTGTACAAAATGACATGCTCATCATAATAAATTTTCGGGTCCATGTTTTTGAAAAAAAAATATTAAGAATATTACCCAAAGTATCCAAAGTGCCAAAAGTTGGTTTTTAAAAACTTTACTTTTAACAAAAAAATAAACCCTAGGAAAGTTTAACTAGAACTGAGATCGAAAAAGTTGATTGCACAATAAAACAGTCTATATGAACGAGAGTATTATTGTGCAATCTATACCTCCTCTCCATTGAGCTTGTTGATTGATAAATTTGCCAGTCGAAATATGGTGTATGTCTTCCACAGTGAGAACTGTGTGACGGGGTTGGAGGGGCCGGAGTCAATCGATAAACTTTCCAGTTTGCGAAACAGTGATATGGCATTGATTTGCTGCAAGCAGTGAAGATTGACTTCCTTCAAAATCAGGTTCTAAACAAATAATTAAGGGATCAAAGATCCAATACGCAAACTTGAAGTGTTCCAACAATAGACCCAAAAGCATTTGCCCAGGCGAGCTATTGGCCGAACCGAACCAGTACCTCAGTACTTGGTATCAAGCATGGTGTTCGGCGCTGGAGCAAAACCAGCTGAACATCGCAAAACAAAGATTAAAACTCACGCCGTTTTATTTGTGTCATACCTTCACATTGGAAAAACGATTTCTGATCTTGTTGATATAGAGGCAGAAGTCATCAAAGTTAATAAACTGCACAGTAAGGGTGGTCACAGAACTTGAAACCTGGTTTCCTAATCATACAAAAAGAATATTTGTTAGTTCTGCAAAACAAAACAAAAATTCAATATAATTGGCCATAAAATGAAACAAAGTAATCTTCCCTATATGTTGAACCATACTTACCCCAATTTTTATCAAGAGATTCCAGGGCACCAGGACCAAACAGTTGGAGGTTCTCCCCCTCAATTTCAGCCAAGTATGCTTCTGATATATCAAGGGACGTTGGCAGTGTTGATACCCTTCAAAAAAAAACCACACAATCATAAGACAGATTTTCGATATTTAAACGTTGAATTAAAGAAACTATGTCAAATGGAAGATTGGTGCTTTTTTGGTGGCAGTTTGATTTACAAACTTACTTTGTATTGCTATTATGGTTTGTGTTGTTTTGCAGCCAGGACGATTTTTCAGTCCTTTCTTGTCTGCCATTAAAATCGGACAAAACTTTCCTAGAAAAAGCACACAACGAATATACTGAAGTTAATCTGCTAATTAAATATTTTGAAAAATAAAGGTTTTACAATTGCAAAACATTTTGTGTGATGCTGCTATGTTACACATATTTTTTATGATCCCTTATTTTTAAAACTTTTTTTTTTATTGACCAAGGCTGTTCAACATTATGACTGTTGTTCCATGTGTGATTCGCAAATGGATCAAGAACTGATGCATTCTGTGCATCTCTTTCTCCAGAGAATTAAAAGGTTTACCAAGTGTAATTGCTGTCTATGACATTTTGCTAAGAAGTTAGTGTCGCTTTCCGGGGATAAGACTGTGTGTCATCACCATTTTCATTATTTTACTCTCAAGCATAAAGGACAAAGACACATGATCCAAGCATTGTGCTCTAACCTTTCCTTTTCACTCAGCCGGGGAGAACTTTCAGCTGAGCCATCGGTTTGTGTGAAAAGACTGTCCTGGAAGCTGATTGGCTGATCCCACATGTGATTGACAGGATAATGGGCCACCTCCCATTGTCGGGCAGCATTATTTATTGCCAACCTTTTCTTCTCTTTAGCGATAGCCTAAAAAATCAAATGCAGATGTTTAACCAACTTTAAAAGCATTTAGGAAAGAGTAATGTTGATACTGAAAGTAAATTGCAAGCCATGTACCAAACCATAAAGTTTAGTTCATTCAAGTTGTTGGAAATCAGTGCTAAAAAAAACTTTCAAACAATATGAGTTTCAGATGCAAAACAAAAACTGAAAAACTACAAAAAGATTTTTATTATTGATTGCAGTGATTTTCATCTGTATAGACCTGTTTGTGAACTTCTCGTTTGCGATCCTCTTCCTTCTTCATCATCATTGCAGCGACTCTTCTTTCATCCTCCTTAAAATTTACCCAAATTTGAAAATGTTAGGTGACATAATAGATATCCTGCAGTTTAACATTTATATTTCACCCTCAGCAAATGATTCCACATTCTCAAGCAATTATTATCCGAAAAAATATCACAGCAGCAAAAAGTAACATATTTATAAAGGTTACGAATACAGAAAACACCTATATAAACGAATAAAGGTTACGAATACAGAAAACACCTATACAGGAAAATTACCCTGAAGCATGTTTTTTGACTTATTCTTAATAAACTTTACAGCTACAGCTTTACAGCTCTTTGGCTCATGCAAACTTAGCTACAACTTTGTAAACTAATTCAGAACTCAGAAGGCTACCTTTTTCATGAAAATAATGCCTCTTCCTAAATCCAGAGTTTACTAACAGCAAAATGACCCATGCATCGGTCATTTAACTTCCTTGTTTGGTTCAAACTAACCGATATTCGCTTCATATCCAGTTGACGAAGATGCGGCATGTTCTTGAGAACGACCTGCTTGTAGGATATGTCATTTGATATCGGGTTTCCATCCAGTGATATTTCACAGAGGGAGGTAGAGTCCCCTAAGCACTCGATGTCCGACCAACTGTCAGGTAAGATTGTTATCATATAAACACTGCCATGATTGGTCAAACTGTCCAACATGTAAAACACTACAATCACCATAAAACACAACAATATAGAAAAAATTCTTGCACGTTAACATACTTAAAGGAACGTTAGCTGGAAAACTAATGGAAAACAAATTAATCCATGTAGATTGTCTAAAACTTGGACAAGGTTCATCAGATAAAAAATATTGCCATTTTGTTTGAAAGAACAAATTTTCTACATACAGACTGATGTTGTTGAAACTTAGAAAGNACTCTGTCCCCTGAACAAAAGGAGAAGATAAACTACAGCACTTGCATGACATGAATGTTTTCAATCAAACCTGGCAGGTATGGATTGCTTTTTGATTGACTTGGAATTCTGCTTTGAGTTCGACTAATATTTTCCTGTTATGGATAAAAATGTTAAAAATCCACTCTGTTAAAAGTAAGGTAAATGTGTTAGGGAGTAATAAACCATAAATATGAGTAAAGCAATGAAAATAAAACACAAAAGGAAACTAAAAGGGCGACTTTCCCCATATTGCCATTCCATAAACACTATCACTCAACTTATAAAGGACATCTATTCACTCCAATATTTTCATTGGGTACCATAGTTAATTAATCTTTTTTCATGGGATGATTGTTCCTGCAGGCAGAAACGCATGGGTCCCCACACATGCAAAGTAAAGGATTAAGCATTAATATTTTCACATGTCAAAATTGTAGTATATATTTTAAATAAGTTTCATAAAAACCTTATAAAATTAGAAAGTCAGTTTTTGGGGCTTTAAGGGTAAACACACCAATGTTCTCTAGTGGCATGTACTCCAAACTGCCCGAAGTTCTTCCAGTTTTGAAATTGTTTAAAAGTTAATAGGCTAATTGCTGGGTTATGGCTTCAAATTCATAATTCGTTACACCACAATGGCATGTTCTACAAACTGTGTAAATTTCATTCAATTTGAATATTGTTTAATAATTGACGCATTTTATGGGCTAGCGGTGTAACTGATGGGGTTTTTGGGTCAAACAAAGAAATCGATGCACCACAATGGCATGTTTTACCAACTGTGTATATTTTAACAAATTCTGACATTTTTTTAATAATTTGACCCATTTTAGGGGGCTAGTGGGGTAACCACTGGGGCTATGGCTTCAAATTATTAATTTGATGCACCATAATGGCATGTTCTACAAACTGTGGAAATGTCATCCAAACTCAAGGGGCTAGCAGGTTAACTGCTGGGTTTATGGGGTCAAACAGAGAAATCAATGCACCACCACAGCATGTTCTAGAGTAAATTTCGACAAATTAAACTAATGACACATAACCATGACCATATCTTCCAGCTGTAAAAGTTTCATCTAAATCCATTATCAGGTAGGGGGCCCATAATGATACCGAAAAATTAATAAACAGGCTGCAGTACCCATGTACATAACTCATAAAAAATCAAACTGTGAAAATGTTTCTTTTAATTTCAATTAGGAATAAAATAGTTGACATAAAAATAAACAATTTAATATGGTCAAGGTTTCACCTGATACACAATTTGTTGGTTTGAACTTGCCAATGACTGTTCACTTTCTTGACCCAGGCTATTATGCCGGCGGTAGTGATCCCCAGAAGACAACTGTGGAAGAAAATGATAAAAATAAAAAACAACAAATTAATGTAGTTGTGTGTATTCAGTTTGTATATACTTGTGTGTATTCAGTCCCATAAGCCTTGGATGGACTGGCCAGGTTTCGGCGATTAGGATTGCCCAAAAGTCTGGTCTCGCTCATCGTGTGAAGTAAAGCTGGACCGAAACCTTGAAAATGCATATTTTAAAAAAGTTGTTTTTGTAATTTTTATTAAACATACCTATTGTTCGTAAAGGTCCTGTAGCACCACTGTGACCAGAACTGGCTTCACTGTTCGCAGAGGCTCTAAAAAGATACAACACAGTTTCTTAGTTTGGAAACCGCAATTAAATTTGCTAAATTTTACCAGGATTACACAATACAAACGTTTTTTGTCCTAAGTTAGAGCAAATCCTGTTTTTAGTGTGTGTACAAACCTAAAGGGTTTTGTCATTGTACCAGTTGGTCAAAATGTTGTACTCACCAAGTCATTTTTGAGATATTTAATACTGATTTATTTGGCCTAAAAATATAACTACCTTCGAATAGTGGTTGTTTGACCGATAGGAAGATCAGAAGGTCGAAAAGTTGTAGCTTGGTCTCTTGTCATTCTATCTGGAGTCACATGACGAATTCCTCTTTCTGCAACCGGAGTTGCGGCAGCATGAAGTGTAAGATGAACTGGATGCAAACCATGCTGCAAAATATTGGTTTGCTATTAAAAAATTATGATCACAACTCAATTAATCTTCCAGTAATTGTCAAATGTGGCCACAACCATTCTTTTAAAATCAGTTCTGTATAAAACTTGTTGGTTTAAAATGACCGAAAAATGAGAAAATTGTTGATTCTTTAAACCAAATGTGTTGCATGCTTAGTCCTGGTTTATTTGATAAACACAGGGATGTGTACTTGATTTTGACTTCCTGGGAATGACCCGATTTGTGAAATGGGTATAAAGCGTTACTGTTTGTTTGCTATATTTATTTTTGCAAAGTCAAGCATCAAAATTTCTTTAACGGAAAAAATCCAGTACATTTGTATAAATTGTACTGTTTCAGTATGTTTAGCATTTAAATAGTCTTTAAAAAATGAAATACCGTATCTCTGGATGGCTTGTGGGCAACGGACGGTTGACCCCGAAATTTTCCGCCGTGATACATTCGAAGAAAAGAAAGTTCACTTCATTAAAATGAGCCGCAAGCTGCAAGCTCACATTCTTCTTCCCTGTTATGATAAGTGATTTGTTACGTTTTCATAAGCTATCCTATTCAAAAGAAAAACAGATTAAGACTGGGAAGCGAAGGTATCACTGACAATTATCTTGGACTTTTTAAACAATACGAGCTTCTGTTGGTCACTAGGGTTATGGCAGCAAATCTTTCCGGACCAGCACAAGTATAAAAAACAAAATATTTGATAATAATGGTCGTTTGAGCCCTTGAAAAAAAGTAGTAAAAAAAATTTTTAGTGTCATGTGAGGATGCCTAATATCTGTTAACAAGGTAAAATGGCTGTTAAACTTCTTAAATTTGACCTAATACTGAACTGTGTTGGAAAGAAACAATCTTGTTTTTGTTGGAGTCTGGGAAATGTATTGGACAAAACAAACCAAAAAATCAACTGACCATACCTGCAGGCATGTAAACGTCTTTTTTTCGCAAAACAACAAGCGAATACTGTTAAGAAATTTTAAAATTTTGGCTTGTATGAATACCTATTTGTTTGTTTTACTTGTATACTCAGCAGGATTAACCAAGCCGAGATCGTCACGGCCGAACCTTTTTGCATTTTAATCAGATCTTGCTTGAGCATTTGGGGAACTTGGGGACTCTTAATTTGGTTCTACCAGCCTAATTGAAGAAGTACACCGAAAGTTAAAGAAACATAAGAGGCCGAGACACAGGAACACAAGGTGCCGACCGCCTATTGGTAACCAGTACGTGACCACCTACTTTCAGTATGGGCAGTAAAATTCACCATTGTCCTACAAAAACAAATTTACTTCTAAATTAATGCAATCACCTAAAGCTAAATATCGCAAGGAAAGTGTAAACAAGGAGTGGAGATTAGTTACTCTTTATTTAACTTGACCCCGACGAAAGTAGTCAAAACGACAACGAGACTATGAAAACAAAACAAGTCGAGATATATGTATATTAACAACGTAAAGACACACAAATGCAAAAACGACGCATCATACGCCCCCATAGAAAATCATGGACGATATATATTTACAGTTTTGAGAGGAATATGTACACCTGAACAAACAAAGAAAAAAACTACAATAAAAGCACAAATGGAGAAGGCGTCATCTTAAAATTGGGAACTTGGGCAATAATTGGTTAGAAGTAGGGAAATAGTTTTCGGCACACGATTTTGATTTGAACTTGCTGAGCGACGACCTCAAGATATAGTCGAATAGAAAAATTTGGGATAGTCACAAAAGAAAATATTAAGGTAAGGCTTTTGTTTGTAGTGCACTTGTTTCTAACTCTTGATTTGAAACTCAAAGTCGGCGTAATGATAGTTTAGGAGACAACAGAAAACATGAAAATCATGAGCACTAATTGTGTTTTCATGACGACATATTCCGTTTTCAAAGGGATCTTTGAATCTAACAAGTCATTCAAGGCAAGACACCGTGGCAATACGCTATGTAAAAACACAATCGCTGTCGACATCAAATAAAATCCTTTTTCGTGTAGGGAATTTCAGGCGACCTTACACATTTGAATTTCCTAGATATTTTACCCCAAATATTCCTTTGCAATCTTTTCGGTAAACGAAGATTACAACTTGTTGTTTCTGTCAATCAGAGGTGGCACATTAGGCACCGACGAGTGTAAAAGAAATGTGGTCAAAATACGCAGAAAAAAAAACGACATTTGCACTTCAGGGAAAGTCCCGTATAGCACGATAATCTCAATGGGGTAACGGGTGGAAAGCGACGGGAAAGAAAATCAAAAAATACATGCAATATATTCCCACGCACTTTGTGTAGGACTTCGTTTCTCGGAACATTGGTTTGGAAAACGTTTTTTTTCAAAAAAATCAACAAACTTAAGTTTTGCGTGCACAGATTTTACTGTTTTTAAGAGATATACCGACAGGTATTAGATGCACAGCGGTTAATCACTTTACTAATTCGGCCTTAAACAAATTGCGTTTATACAATCAACGAAAGTTTATCAGAAATGAAAAGTAGGTTCAAAATGAGCCAAGAAATTCANTTTTCGGTAAACGAAGATTACAACTTGTTGCCTCTGTCAATGGGAAGTGGTACATCAGGCACCGACGAGTGTAAAAGTAATGTGGTCAAAATACGCAGAAAAAAACGACATTTGCACTTTAGGGAAAGTCCCGTATAGCACGATAATCTCAATGGGGTAACGGGTGGAAAGCGACGGGAAAGAAAATCAAAAATACATGCAATATATTCTCACGCACTTTGTGTAGGACTTCGTTACTTGGAACATTGGTTTGGAAAACGTTTTTTTTTTCAAAAAAATCAACAAACTTCAGTTTTGCGTGGTCGTTGAAATGAAACATGGTTGTGAAGGGACAGATTTTACTGTTTTAAGAGATATACCGACAGATATTAGATGTACGGTGGTTAATCACTTTACTAATTCGGCCTTAAACAAATTGCGTTTGTACAATCAGCGAAAGTTTATCAGAAATAAAAAGTAGGTTCAAAATGAGCCAAGAAATTCACCCATTCCTATCAACCACGTGCAGTTTGTTGCATTCTGCGGGTTTTAGAAAATTGCGCCAACTAACAAAACTCAGCACCCTCACGACCCTACCGCACTAATGAAGATAGTTGCATTTTGGCTTGGATTGTCAAAGGCCTACTGGTCGTGTTGCACTTAAAAGTTTACTATTGGTAGCGCAATGGTAGAAAGGAAACTCGAACGTTAGAGTCAATACACAGGTTTAGGTACAAACGAAATTGACACGTGGTGGTGATCAAATGGAGTTGGTTTACGCAGTGTTTCCCAAAACTTTTCACAAAAATTAAAAATGCTGCAACATTTTTTTGCACCAAGCGCTATTTTAAATCTTTTGCACGTTGACGCGAAGTTAACACTTGATAGTGCCGTGGACCCATCGGAGCACCCAGTAAGAAACAACATTGCACAACGACGGATAAAAGCACAGGTCGACGCGACAAGAAACGTCGCCCGCTGAAAGTAGAAAACCTATGGGAAACACTGAACTTAAAAAAGTGGAACACTGAAATATCACCGATGCTTAAAGTTACCGTAGACTGTCGAAACCGAATCGCCATTTAACAAGGCTGCTGCATTTTAAGCCCGTAACAGTTAACACGTTTTCCTTGGGGGAAACATTTTCTATTCGTTTTAAGGGCAAGATCGTTTGACAATATGGTATACTGTATTTGTTGATGTGGGGACAACACTTTTACGCTTAAAGGCAATTTTAAACTAGCTTGGGCAAGTAGACTGCACTTGGAGGTTGCACAAATTGGTTGCTCCACAAGAAATCTCCGGACCGCCCCTGTTCGCGACATGAGGCTTCGGCACAAAAACAACTTTGGCAGCTCATCGGCCGCAAACACCTCACAAAGTTCTGCGTGTACTTGTCCAGCACCGCAAAGATTAATCACTTGCGACCCACGCCGCCGTGCCAAGTTTATGGTAAAGCAAGTTATCGACCGCAACCTCAATCCCGACGCCGCTATCTGGCTCCGAATAAGTCCGCATCACCGCGTCTGTGCCTCCCATCGGACCAAGTTTATCCTTTTTTTCATTGAGCAACGTAAAAATATCGTCGTCCCTAAAGTGTTCCCCCGGCGTGTTCACGTACTCCGGCGGCACGTCAGATGCCGCGTCATCGGGCGGGGGAGTGACGTCACCGGTTCTGACGTCACCGATGAAGTCGTAGTTTGGGTTGGCGACGGCCGACGAAGGCTTCTTGGCCTCATCGTCATCGGACTGCATCCCGGAATCTCGTTTTTCTGACGCTGAGCTGTCCCCGCCCTGCGACAGATGACGTAACGTGAGGAGAGCGTCGTGATTGGTCAGCGATGTGGGCGTGTTCTCGTACTCGACGTCGGAATTAGCAGTAAGTGGGATTTCGTAGCCTTCGTCGTCGACTAAGCTTTTCTTCGGCGTTCGGCTTGCATCTGTCATAAATGTAAATGGTTTGGCTCACTTAAAAATGTAAGTTTATGCAAAGTGTGTCACTGACAGAGCACTAATCCACAACACAATCTGTGATAAAATAAAAATTGAATAAAAAACGTCTTTGGTGAAATATGTTCCAAGAAGCTGTTGTTTATTGGTCCTTGTGCAATTATTGTGCAACATAAAAATCTGGGGACAAATAACATAGGCTTATGTTCCAAATCACATTGAAAGAAAAACGCAGTATTTGTCAGTTTTTTATCTTCTCGACCCTTACCTGCGGGAAGGAACGCGGCTTCGTATTCAGGGTTCGCTAACGCGGATGCATTAGAGGTCGGAAGGTCAAAGGTCGGAGGATGAAGGGACATCGGGGACGGAGGGAACTCACTCGTGTCGAAATACTCTAAATAAAAAAAAAACTAAGTTTAAGATACGTGGTTTTAAGCTGGCGAAAATCGGTGAGGACGGGTTCGAATCCCAGTACAGATGTTTTGAAGAAATTTAAATTTGATTTTAACTATGCAAGGCCGTGTTACGGGTGAACATGTAAAATCAGAAAGAGGGCAATCCGTGATAAAGTGGTTCACATGAAAAATCAAAAAAAGATCATGACAAACTTATGTTGACTGGTTTAATAAAAAAGCATAACTCTGAATTAAGGCCAGGTTAAGATACTTCGACAAATCGGGGATTTTACTTGCCACAAAACTTTCTCCCATGAGAGGTTGGAATAGAATGACTTTACAAATCGTTATGTTTACAGTAATATGCTTAACGTATTAAAACGCTATTTTTGCCTGACTTTGAATCGATACATCGCGTTGGATTTTAAAACGACTGGAGAGTCGAATTAACACTACGATTAAACTGGGTGTGTCATTGGACCCTTGTAAACCAGGAGATTACAGCTTTAGTAAGACAAAGTATAATGTTATCGCCTGCAAAAAATAGCTACGTATATGGCCATGAAAAAGTGCATTCCGTTGGTTTCATGGTTGTTCAACGATGTTTGTAAATCGAAAAACAAGCGTTAACTACCCTTAAGGACAAGGTCTAAGAAATGGCGCCTATTCAGTGCACATTCTCTGCACCATAGGAACACAATATCCCCTGTTCAAAAGTTTGCAATAAAAAATAGAGATTATCAGTAGATACATTCAAAGGCACGTGTGTGAAATTGGGCCTTGTAACTTTATTCAAAAGTGACTGGTTTAAGCGATTTAAATACTATTGACCTATCGCATATTGGTTATAGGGTGCAGCATCGCACTGTACAAAACGGCAAAAGTTCTACCAAACGTTGCTGAGTAAAAAATCAGTTTCAAGAAAAAAATCGTTTCTAAAT
>QXVZ01033372.1:0-11179 GCA_008931825.1 Phallusia fumigata
TCGGCTGCCGTTAATTTTCTGCAAAATAAAAAAAAGGGCAACGGAAATTCAACGCGTTACACTTAAACATGTCAACATGGGAAGACAAGATAAGTGCACATTATGCTGTCTTTCCAAGCTCGCCTGAAAACTATTTGCACTAAATGCTGGTTGGATGATCAACTTTTACATTCCTGTTTTATGTTTAGTCGTGTGTTGCACATCTGTGTGGACGATGTTCTGGTCATATATTTCGTTTGCGGTCAAGCAGCTAGAGGATGCAGTAAACAGGAGCCGTCCACGAGAACCTGAAACAAAATGATCAAACAGCAACATCGTGCATTCTACAAGTTATCCAAGCTTACAAACAACAAATTACATTTCGGTATCGGTCCAAAGCAAACTAGTGTGCACCCCAATTTGCTTTTGCATCGACATCGAAGATGTTCATTAAAACAATAAAGTTACCTGAATATTTTCGCAGTAAGGTCGTCTTTGATCGGCCCCTCTTCACAACACCCTACCTTCGACACGAGTTACAAAAGAAGAATGACGCATCGCCACGCTAGAATTTCGTGGACTTCTTTTTTCTTTTTTTCGACCAATCAAAACGCTTGGTTTTCAAATTCACAGTTGCGCTTTTTAGTCGTCCAATAGCTGAATAGATTGCATCAATTAGTGAGGTACATTTGGAGCAGAGTGGTTAGTTGCGAAAGGCAAAGCGCTCAAATAGCTCGCGGTTTGGCGTTTGGAGCTTGTGACACAGTGTTTGCCGAAAGCTAAATAAGGTATTTTACATTGTTGAGACAGCACGAATTTAATAACGTTAAGCTGAAGGTTGAAACAGTGTGCATCCATGATAGCCTTCAGCAATCACATTTTTTTCAAAAAACTGTTACTTACATTCTGAAAATTAAACTTAATGTGCTCGGCTGCGAGTAATTACCTGTTGAGCATTAACGCGTTTGGAGTCGGCGATCCCTGCTGTCCTACAAGCAATAACGATCTGTTGCGGAGTCATGCTTGTTTAACACAGCTGAAAAAATGAATCGCTGGTATTAAAGCATAGTTGTTGAAAATACAAAACGTGAGCAAACAATAAAATCAAAATACACCTAGTAATTTCAACTTACCTCTGAAAATGCTGGTTACTTAAATTCTTTCCATCTTGTTCTCTTGCACCCGAATGCAAGAAGTCTCCGCTGCAAACCAAAGCAGAAGCAGTACTTCTATGCGATATGTAGCCCAGTTCACAAAACGTTGAAATATATTGACATGCGAAGACAGGATAAGTGCAAATAATTTAATTTATAGCTATAGTTGAATAATCATCCTTTACTCACCTTTTTCTGTCCCACAAGCACTTGGGAATTTCACCGAAGCCCTCTCCGTATGTAAGATGTTTCTCCAGTTTAAATGTTCTGTCGGTGAGACGTTACAACACTAATACGATATTTGTGACCTAAAAGCAAATGGCGAAACGTTATTATAGCGTAATAATACATTACTACGTATGTTAACGCAAAAGCATCAACTGGGGCCGTTCGATAAGTTTAACTGGCAGAAATTTGGTTCCGTCATACTTGAATAGACGAGGACTCGGCTTCCGTTAATTTTCTGCAAAATAAAGAAAAAGGACACCGGAAATTCAACGCGTTACACAATCCAGTTTACAACAAGTTTAAACATGTCAACATGGAAAGACAGGATAAGTGCACATTATTCTGTCTTCCCATGCTCGACTGAAATTTACAGCTAGTTGAATAATCATCATTTAATCACTTGTGTTCTATCCCATGTTGCACTTGCAAGAATTTCACCGAAGCCCTCTCCGCATGTGCGATGTTTCTCTATTTCAAATGTTTTGGTGGCGGTACTTCAAATTTAATGCGATGTGTGTGACCTTTGAAGCAAAGGGCAAAATTTTAATATCGCGTAATAACACATTGCTAAGTATGTTAACGTGAAAGCATCAACAGAGAACATTAAGTCTAACTTTAATCTGGAGTCACCGTGCTTCGCATCTCGGTTCTGTCGTACTTGAATAGACGATGACTCTGCTTCTGTTCATTTTCTGCAAAATAAAGAAAAAGGGCAACGGAAATTCAACGCGTTACACAATCTAGTTCACAACACATTTAAACATGTCAACATGGAAGGACAGGATAAGTGCACGTTATGCTGTTCTCCCATGCTCGCCTCAAAACAAACTGCACTAAACGCTGGTTTAATAGTCAACTTTTACAAGCCTGTTATATGCTCGTGTTTCACATCTGTGTGGACAATGTTTTAGTCATGTTTCGTTTGCGGTCAAGCAGCCACCGGATGCAGTAAACAGGAGACGTCCACGAGGACCTGAAACAATATGATCAAACATCAACATCGTGCATTCGATAAGTTATCCAAGTTTACAAAACAAGAATTTACATTCCGATATCGGTGCATCGGTGCAAGAAAACTAGTATGCAACCCAATTTACTTTTGCACTGGCATCAAAGAAGTTCATTAAAACAATAAAAATACGTGTATATTTCCGCAGTTAGTTCGTATTTGCTCGGCTCCTCTTTACAACATCCGCCATTCGACATGAGTTACAAAAGAAGAATGACGCATCGCCACGCTAGAGCTTCATGGATTGGAAAAGGAAAAGCGCTCAAACAATTTGCGGTTTGGCGTTTGGCGTTTGTGACACAGTGTTTTCCGAAAGCTAAATAAGGTATATTAGATTATTGAGACAGCGCGTATTTAAAAAGGTTAAGTTGATGGTTAAAACAGTGTGCATCCAGGTTAGCCTTCAGCAATCACATTTTGTTCTATGAACACTAAACTTCATGTACTCGGGTACGAGTATAATGACCTGNGTTAAAACAATTTACATTTCGGTTTGGGTGCAGAAGCAAACTTGTATGCAACCCAATTTGCTTTTGCATCGACAGCGAAGTTCATTAAAACAACAAAGTTACCCAAATATTTCCGCAGTAAGGTCGTCTTTGTCCGGCCCCTCTTCACTACACCCTCCTTTCGACACGACTTACAAAAGAAGAATGACGCATCGACACGCTTGAGCCTCATGGATTTCTTTTTTCCTTTTTTCGACCAATCAAAACGCTTGCTTTTGAAACGTAACAGTTGCGCTCTTCAGCCGTCAAATGGCTGAATAGTTTGCATCAATTAGTGAGGTACATCTGGAGCAGGGCAGTTGGTTGCGAAAGGCAAAGCCCTCAAACAGTTCGCGGTCAAATTGGCGTGACGTGACGTAGTTGGCGCTTGTGACACAGTGCTTGCCGGAAGCTAAACAACTTATTTGTTCTGTTGAGACAGCACAAGTTTGAAGCGAAATTCTGCGGCGTAATTACGAAGCATTTCATTTTGGGACTTTTTTGTTCAAAGCATCATAAAAAACAACTTAACTGCATTCATCCGCGTATAGACATGAAGAAACATTTCATCGTTTAGATAGAAACGCATTTGTGATACATTCTTCACCCGCACCTGACTTTTTACGCCTTTCCCCATCCAGAAGCAACACAGTCGACTGAGCAAAGAAAAAATTTTTATGCAACGCTCTCAACAACTCAAACAGAGGCAACTGATCTTTGCCGTTTTCGCGGGGTTCGAACCCAGGCGCACCGAATGAGTGTTTTGATCAGGATACTTTGTATCTATATATGGGTCGAGCGCGCCAGACCATTCGGCCAATTGTTTTCTTTTCGGCATGTCTTATTTATCGCAGTGAGTGACAAATAGCGGTTATTAAATATTAATGCAATAAACCACTAGGTGTATGTGATTGAAAGTTTGATTATAAACACATAAGGTCAACAAAATTGCCCTTGGTTGTAAAATTTAAACTGTTCCAGGACAACTTTTAGGTTAATGAAACCTAATAAAACTAAAAATGATTAAAGTTAGGTTACTAGGAAGGCCTTAAGACTGAAAGAGTGGGCATCCCGGTTAGCCTTCAGCAATCACATTTTGTTTAACAAACACTAACATCGACTACGGTTAAAGCACTAACGTCTCTTGCTGTCCTACAAGCACTAACGATCTGCGGCGAAGTCCTGCTTGTCCCACCATCGGTGAGAAAACTGCACAATTGTTGACTAAAAAATTAATCGCTGGTATTTACACATGATTGTTATACACCTAGTAATTTCAACTTACCTCCGAAAATGTCGGTTACTTGCGTTTTAATATTTGCCACAATAATGTTTCTCCTAAAAAACAACATAAACTACATGTTAAACATCGAAGTGCAGGTTGTCAGCCTTTGATCATACCTGAATGGTTGTTTACTCACATTGGCATGATGCTCTCAATTAATGGATGTATAAGAACTGGATTCATCCACTGCTTGTGCTATCGCAGATTTGATTACCGTCAGGTGATCCAATTCGTTTGATAATTCGAAACGGTCTTCTGAAACAAAACTAACAACAGCATTCAAGTTCAATGTACAAGTCTAAATAATACGCCGGTTTCATTTGAGTTTTAGTTCTCACTCACTCGCGGTTTACGTATCCTCATATCTATAACCTTTTTTAAATATTTTGATGTGAACACTTCTACGTATGCTGACAGCCGAACTGTGAACAAAACGCATGCAACATGCAAAAATGTTAAGTGCAACATGCAAATCATCATGCTAAAATCAACGCTTTGTTCGTTATGCGTATCAGTTACAGAAAAGTGTCCACAAAACTTTAGCCTTTTAAATTTACTTCAAATTTAACGCAATATTCTTTCAACAGATTTTTGACTAAATTTAGCAACAAACAAACTATAGATCTTAAATAAACTACGAGACGTCAGTTTTACAACAAACAAACAGTTTAAAAAATCTTATCATTGCGTAATGACACAATGCAACGTAGCCTATTTTAAGAAGGCATTCGACATATTCCAATATGCCAGGAACCGAAATCCGATAACTAACTTAACTTAATCTGAGGCCATGGTTCTTTCCACCTGTATTCTGTCGCAGTTAATGCACGATGCTCTTGCTTTCGATTTTTCTGGGAAACAAAGAACAAACATTACTAGCATTTCAGCAGGATTTGTACCTCGTCAAATATGTCAACATGCGAGGACAGAATAAGTGCACGTTATACTGCCTTCCCGTGCCCGGGCAAAAATCAAACAAATTGTAATGTCAGTAAGATGTTAACCTCACTTGCCCATTTTTTATAAAGTTTTCATAAAAAAGCGTTTTCTCCTCTTACACCAAAAACGAAAATCCGGTAATTTTAATCGGAAACCACAGTTCTTCATCTTGATTCTGTCATAATTAAAAACAGGCTCGCTTCGCTTCTGTTTCTTTACCTGTAAAACAATGCAGAAACCGTACTTGGAATTTAACGCGATACGCAACCTAGTTCAAAGATGTCAACATGGGAAGACAGGACAAGTGCATGTTATACTTCCCATGCTCGGCCGAAAACTAATTCAACTAAACGCTGGTTGGATGATACACTTTTACATGCCTGTTTTCTGTTAAGTCTCGTGTTGCACATCTGCGTGGACAATGTTTTAGTCATATGTTTCGTTTGCGGTTAAGCAGCTAGCGGATGCAGTAAACAGGACCCGTCCACGAGAACCTGAAAAAAATCATTAAACAGCGCTGTATACTCTCTTCCCATGGACGATCTGAGACTAATTGAATTGAACGCCAGTTGGATGATTAGCTTTCGCTTGCCTGTTTCTGTCAAGTATCGTGTTTCATTTAAAGTAATTTCTTCCTTCGTATGGACAATGTTTCAGTTCGAATGTTCTGTTTGCGGTCAAGATGAAGTGAGCATTAAGCCACACACGACCTCCTGGAGGAAAATGATCAAACAACAATAATTATATTCCAGTATCGACCCACAAGCAAACTAGTGTGCACCCCAATTTACTTTTGCATCTACACAGAAAAAGTTCATTTACAACTATATAGTTACTAAATATTACCGCAATGAAGTTGTCTTTGGACGAGCCCTCTTCACACCTTTGACACGAGTTACAGAAGAAGAATGATTCATCGCCACGCCAGAGCTAAGTTGAACTCTTGTTTCTTTTCTTCGAGCAATCAAAACGCTTGCTTTTGGACCGTCCAATGACTGAATAGATCGCACAATTTGGTGAGATGCTTAAATATTTCGCGGTCAAATTGGCGTGACGTAAAGTGATTTGAAGGCGCTTGTGACTTATTAAGGCAGCTTGTATTTGAAAACCCCATATGTTGCCGTTAACATTTTTCTGATTCATTTGATTTTGGGACTTTTCCGTTCTGTTGTAACGCATGGAAAAGACATAATCATAAACGTAACAGCATCCATCCGGGCAACGACACGAAAAAACATTTCTAAGTCGGAAAAGAAATTGTCGCATATCTGTATGCTTTGAACAACTTACTCAGAGGCATCTGATCTTTATTGTTTTTACGGGGTTCGAACCCGTGTGCTTCCGAGTCCGTATTTCGATCAGGCTTTTTAGTGTCTGTACGTAGGTCGAGCGCCCTAAACCGTTCGGCCAAATGTTGTCTATTCGGCATGGCTTATTTATCACGAGGGATTATACACAGCGGTCATTAAACATCTATACAATAAACCTCAAGCTGTATGTAAACAAAACTGAATGTCCTCGACTACAATTAATTACCTGTTGAGCGTTAACGCGTTTAAAGTCTTCGATACCAGCAGTCCTACAAGTCATAACGATCTGCGGCGGAACCCTGCTTGTCTTGAGTAAAATGTAGAAATATTAACTAAAAAATAAATCGCTATTATTTACGCATAGTTATTAAATATTGAAAAAGTGAGAAAAAAATGTAATTAAAATACATCTAGTAATTTCAACTTAACTCTAAAAACGTCGGGTATTTCCGTGTTTATCTTCGCCGCAGTAATGTTTCATCTATAAAACAACGTAAATAATACATGTTGGACACCAAAATGCAGGTTGTCTCTTCTGGTCTTTTTTACCAGCCAGATTGGTGAAACCAAAACACGAGGTTAACGTAACATGTGACTATTTACTTACATTGGCACAAGATGCTTTTAATCACATGGACAGTATTTAAGTTCGAATCTACAAGTCTATGTATTATGTCAGTTTTGTGCACTAGTTCTAGCTCACCCATGGTTTACTTTATCCTTATATTCATAACCTTAAATATTTTAATGCGAACACTTCTACCTATGCTGACAGCCAATTTGTTAGTAGAACACATTCAACATGCAAAAATGTAAGTTCAACATGCAAATTAACATGCAAAAATCCACGCCTGTTTCGCTAAGCGCATCAGTTACTGAAATCTGTTCACGAAGCTTTAGCCGCTTAACTTTACATTGATTTCAACGTAATGTTCTTGTGGGCCTGTCTAAATATTGATTTTTATAGAACTGCGTGTTAAACAAATCATCAAATGTGCAAAACGGAATTTTTACCAACTGTTAAAATACCAATTCGTGATTAAGATTTTTTGTGTTGTCTTCTACTCAGCGGACACTATTCGCTACCTTTAACTTTCAGCTTACCTACATTTAGCAGTTAAATTCTACGTACAGGTTGATTCCAAATGACTTTTCCAGTACGCCTCCGATGTTTTCAGTGCATGTCAGAATTCAGATGATTCAGCGAGTAAAAAACGGAAAATCTGCAACAAAACCAGCAACTCGATCAGTCTGTTGTAAGTACCACGCTGGGCATAGAATTACTCATACATTCACCAATAGCAAACAGATTAAAACTTTAGTGTCGTAGGTAGGTAGAATATAAAGTTTGCCGCGTAATCGGCGCTCTGTTTCCTAGCTTAATGCAACAAACTAGGTCTTCAATAAACTAGGAAATGTCAGTTTTGCAGCTAATAAATGGTTTAAAAAAATTATCGTTGATAACGCATGTTAATGGGGCATTCGATATATTAATACAAACCGGGAACAAAAATACGAGGACTTAACCTAACCAGAAGCCATAATGCTTCCCACCTGAATTCTGTCGCAGTTGAATACACGATGCCTTTGTTTCAGTTTTTTTCCCTAAAACATAGCACAACCACTACTTGGAATTAAGCATCGTTTCGTAACCTCTTCGAAAGGGCAAAGACGTTAAAAGACAAAAGACGGGAGAAGTGAACGTTATACTGCGTTCATGTTCGTCCAAAACTCGAATAAATTGCAATGCCAGTAGGATATTACCCTTTACGTGCCCGTTTTTTTGAAACGTTTAGCATAAAGGCATTTTTTCCCCTGTTACACAACTTAATCGTCCTTCATTTAATTCTGTCACAACTGAAAACATACTTACTTTGCTTGTGTTCCATTAACTGCGATAAAAAGCAGAAACAGTACTGGGAATTTAACGCGATAAGTAACCGTCGTTGACAAATGTTTAAATATGTCAACATGCGAAGGCAGGATAAGTGCACGTTATACTGTCTTCCCATGTACAAAAACTAATTGAATTTGTATGCTAGTTGGAAGATCAATATTTACTTGCCTGGTAAAGTTTAGCTTTAGCTAAAGAACTCGGCTTCGAGTTCATTTTCTGAAATAAAGGAAAGCGAAACCAGGAATTCAACGCGATAAATAATCTAGTTTGCAACACATTTCGATATGTAACCTTGTTAGCAAAAGTTTAAATATGTCAACATGCGAAGGCAGGATAAGTGCACTTTATACTGTCTTCTTATGTTCAACCTAAATATAATGAATGTTAATTGGTTTATCAACTTCTACTTTACTGTTTTCTGTAAAGTATCTTGTTGCAGTTCAACAAACAATGTTTCAGTTCAAATATCCCGTTGGTGGTAGAGTAGCCTGCGGACGAAGCGAACAGAACACACGCCCTCCTGAAAAAAATGATCAAACAGCAGTACTGTGCGTTTAATAAGTTATCCAAACTTACGGAACAACAAATTACATTTCGGTATCAGTCCAAAAGCAAACTAGTGTGCACCCCAGTTAACTTTTGCACCGACATCGAATAAGTTCATTAAAACAATAAAGTTACCTGGATATTTCCGCAATTTCGTCGTCTTTGATCAGCGCCTCTTCACAACACCCTACCTTCGACACGAGGTACAAAAGAAGAATGACGCACCGCCACGCCGGAGCTGCGTGGAATCATTTTTTCTTTTTTTCGACCAATCAAAACGCTTGCGGTTGAAACGTCACAGTTGCGCTTAAAAACTGTCCAATGACTGAACAGATTGCATAATTTAGTGCTGTGCATTTGGAGCAGGGCAATTAGTTGCGAAAGGCAAAGCGCTCAAATACTTTGCGATCAAATTGGCGTCACGTGACGTGGATTGACTGGCGCTTGTAACAAAATTGCCAGAAGCTGAACAAGGTTTTTTACATTATTGAGAGAGGATTTGTTTGAGGCAAAAACGTTTAGGTTGCCGTTGTCGTTTTAATGATGCATTTGTTTCAAAGAGTTTTTAGGCAACCATGGAAACTTAGCTGCTTTCCTCCGTGCACCGAGATGAAAAACGTCTTTAAATAGAAACTGTCGCAATTCTGCCTTATACTACATCCGTACTTTGTTCGCTTTTCCCCTATCCAGAAACAACACAGTCGGCTGAATAATATGAACAAAATAAGTTTTTGTGACAAAGCTTTGAACAATGTACCTCGAGGCAACCTACCTTATTGTTGTTTTTACGGGGTTTGAACCCGGGCGCATCAGAGCACGTATTTCGATCAGCATATTTAGTGCTTGCATATAAAACGAGCGCCCCAGACCATTCGGCCAAATGTTTTCTGGACGGCGTAAGCTTATTTAGTACAGAGGATATACGTAACAATCTTTAAACACAAATACAATAAACAGCACATGTTATGCTGCAAGCCGTATGTGTCAGATGTAAGATTGAGGAGGAAGTAAAATTTATCCGGCAAACAACACAACTTAAGGTTAACGAATATTGACACGTAAAGTCAATTATTTTATCATGTACTAAAATGAAAAGCCTTGCAATCCCCTATTTGTGGCCGTCTGTGTTACAGAAGTTATAGTGTTAAAGCAAACGCGTTAGATCAGTAACATTGAACATTGCAACCAAAAGTGTTGTTTGCAACAACATAACGTGTTCCGGCACAAACAAAATGGAAAGTAAGTAAGTCACTCACACTAGTTGATTAAACTTAAAGACAACTTGTGAGTGTGTTAAACCCTACACTGTTAAAGGGAATCATTCCGAGGAACGAAATTACGTTTAATCACCACCCAAGTGGTCAAATCAGTTTGCACCAAAATGTTTGTTTTATTTATCTGCATCAGTTTGCAGCAACCATATCCAAACGTCTAGGGTCTTAAATTAATACATGAGCGGCATCACATACGCGTAAATCTACGAGATTCTGTTTACCATCGCAGATAAAATGCCTAATTTGCATTGTTTTGAGCTTGGTTATGAAAACATTTTACATAATAAAGTTTGAGCTGTATCATGAATGTTCGTCATTCCATGAGTTCCTGTTCAGTTTATTTTTCACCGCGGTGAGTACGCCTTTACACCGTATGAAAACATTTTACATAACAAAGTTTGAGCTGTATCACGAATGTTCGTCATTCCATGAGTTCCTGTTCAGTTTATTTTTCACCGCGGTGAGTGCGCCTTTACACCGTATGAAATCGTTGATTTTGCAGAAAGGGTTATACAGAAAATTTATCTCATAAGGAAGTTACAGTAGAAACTGTATTTGGTTTTTGCAGTACAGATTTCCAACCACATCAGGTTTTAAAAAGTTAAAGACCTTGTTTGACCCTTTGTTTTAAATAACAAGACCTAAAATAACGATTCAAACGAACTTAGCAAAAATTGACTTCAGATGCAACCGGAAGCTGTTTGTATTCTTTTAAGCAAGCTGTGCAAAGTATGGTAGAAGCTCTACAACTTTGCTACAACCGATCGTGATATATTTTAGCCTTCCCTGCCCTACTAAAAGTGAGCGGATATTAGACAACAGATAAGAGGAAGCGGCTTCTTCTGCCGCACTTGCCAACAACTAACCTAAGCCCTATATAAGCAGAGTACAACTAGAATGGATTTTGACTTTCTTAGATTTGTAATCAAAGTGCGATTTACTAGGTGGAAATTCGATAAATCAACGAAGGTGCCAGCAAATTTTTTCAATCGCATTATTTTTTGTTTTCGTTACATATTTTATTTGCACCCGATTTCACGAACCATTTTAGTCGTGACTTTGGCCATAAT
>QXVZ01033374.1:987-12189 GCA_008931825.1 Phallusia fumigata
CACTAGACTGACTAACAACGGCCTTGGCAATAAACCAGCGTAAAATGTAACCATTGTATTACAGGCGTTTTGATATTGCTATTCTCCTTGTCAGAGAAATGACAAAGCGGCGCGTTTAATTTTTTCCCCCCTCATGCCTGTCTGTTTGAACGCGCCATGTTGCTTATGTCATTTATTAACTTACTGACCAGGACAGCTTTTTTTCTCGAAACGTCTGTAATACATGGTTGCGTTGGTTATATACGTGTCTTGTGTACCTACCTACTTGTCCCTTCAATATGTGGTTAGCAATATGCTGAAAAACATCAAAACAGTACTATTGGACCCTTCCCTGACAGGCACACACGTTGTTTTCACTGTGTTTTTTCCCTCTGCAGCTTGTCCATGCACATTTGACTTGAAATGTTTGACGGGTTTGGATGTAACATTTTCAGATGGTAGATATGGTCATGCGTGTTATCTATTTCGATTGACCCCATAGCCTCAATGGTTACCCAGTTAGCCAACTAAAATTGGTCAAATTGTTAAACGATGTCTAAATGTGTTGAAATTAGCACAATTCATAGAACATGCCTTTGTGACTTCTTAGTTTGACCCCATAAACCAAGCTTGCCAAACCATAGGCAAATTGTTAAACAATGTCAGAACTGAACGAAACTTACAGATTGGAGAACATGCCATTATGGTATATTGTTGTGTTTGCCCTTAAAGCCTTGAAAATTGACATGCTAAGCCTATAAGGTTTGTAGATAGGGCCACAGTGTCATTTCCTTTTGATGATTTTTATAATCATGATTCCCCCAAACCTATTTATAATATCTGCTACAATTATGACATGTATCTAGATTAATGCCTAATCGTATCCTTTGCAGGTTTTGGCACCCATGCGTTTTTGCTTGCAGAGTGCAAGCCACCCTTCTAGTTTTACACTTAGTTCTCTGTAATAACTTAGGATTCTGTCAGTGACACCAATCACAAAACGTATGTGTGGAACTGGTAAGCTCTAGAATTCACAAGACCATTAGCAACATCTACTACGTGCGTAAACAGTATTTCTAAAGCTAGCATAGTTCACAATTTCTCTACGTTTACGTTTGGGTGTCACTCCATCAGCTTTGAATTGTTAAATATCATTTTATCATGAACAGTCTGGAGGTTTGTGGACATTATAGGTCGTCTCGTTAGCGGTGCAGGCTGTTCACTGATAAGGGAAATCCTTACCAGCGCAGCTTGCCATGGCAGCGCTGCAAAGTCGTTTACATTTAAACCAACCGCAGTTATCAGTCATGGTTGACCAGCAGCCTCGGTTCGTTAACCCTGCGACCTGACTGTTAACCCGAGGTCAAATATTTTCCCATCTTATCTCAGCCGCGCTGGGAACTGTACGACCATTACATCATCAACTCGGAATGTTTTGTTCAGCATGAAATGAGCGGTTCAGGTTTTAAAATTAAATGTGCAAGTTCAGGAAGTGGTGTAAAGTTTCCGATCAAAGCGCAACGTTTCCGACAATTTAAAGTAAAATATCTGTTTTCAGCAACATCCTATAGATTTGCAGTTACAGCTTGTTTCGCGTTAAATCGAAACAATCCACTTTTCCGGTAGAATTTGTCATTTTATTTGATTCATCAGTCGAAATGATGAAGAACATGGTAGCACATACTAGTGTTTGACAATCCAAATTGTAGAAAATATTAATATTGCAGTAAATAAGACCGGGCGTGCCGTTCACAAAATGAAATCAGCCACCACCGAATTACCAATTCTTACAACAGATTAACACACTATTCATCGTATGGTCCAAGAATGTGACTGAAATGTTACCGCCCCTAACGCACCATTACTCATCCGTGAATTCATCGAAATCTTTCCCTTTCAGGTTCAGCCTTCTGCACGACTCAGTGGAGAGAAGCAAAACGGACGGCCTCAATTCATTGGAGTACAGCAAACCAACTATAACGTACGAACCATTTTTTACAAACATTTCAGTGATGATCAAGCCACCGATGGAGTGACACTGGTTGACACATTAACTAAATCACAATTACAAAAAGAAAACAGTTTTGAACGGAAGTTTTCCGACGTTTTTAAGAGGCCGTTAATGGAGTGCTTCGTTTCCTCTGTGTTTAAGTATTTTTTTATACAGGAAACTCTAAATGTCTTTATACAGGAACTCTAAATGTCTTTCGCGTTGGGTGTTTTGCTTGCTCGTGCTGGCCCGTACAGTGTGTGTGCCCTGCATATCATTCCGAGTTTTCACTTTCAGGCATTAAGACATTAAAGCAGCCGAATCGTTTTGTGGAAACACATCTGTGGTTTAAAACTAACAATTTATCATATCGTAAGATCATACATTGCTTTTGATTGAAGTACTTCGACATTTTTACCAAATAGACTACACTTTTTCGGCAAGCACCCAAATGTTTTATAATGCGGTAACTAAGTTTCCCTTTAACCGTTGCGAGTCTTACCCTGTTGCAAGTGCAGTTTCTATACATGCATTTTTTCTTTTATAGCCCCGCTATCGCATTTGCGTGGGTCATTGTTGCTTTTATCCCAGTTTTAACTTCGCATTTTCCCAAGGGCCCTATGACCAAACGCTTTGTGCATCGAACGGGCCCCTTCACCTGGTACTTTGGCCACCTTTAAGGAGCATTTCGAATGCAGGTACACTGTATGCTGATTGGTACAGTTTGTAGGTTACAATGGGAGTGTGACGCTATTTAAAGTCCAACGTATCTGAACTGCGTCTCCTGTTAGTATGAAGTTTTTTTGATGTCACTTTGCGTCTGAAGAAAAAGTGCCTAGCCATGTACATGCTTCTGTTCCACCTTTACTAGCAATGACTACATGGAGGACACAGCAAAAAACGTTTTATTGCAACAGGAACGCAAGCGCCTTTTTAGTACACCTGCAATGTTTTTGGATGTTTCATTACGCACACACTTCTACCACTATGCAGCATTCGTGTCAAAAAATTTCCTACTCCATCCATAAAATCTAAAGTGGACAAAATCCTAATTTTTGCAGTCACTTTATCTCCGAAGCATTTTTGCCAGAAACCTCAGCTCACCGAAAATTCAGAGTCGTTGACCAGTTTGTTTTGAGATTGACCGCCGCCGCTATTCTCAGTTAAAACTCGTATCTTTACTTTCCTGACATGCGTCATGATACCAAATATTGTTCCTATGGGTCAAACAGTTACCAGTTCGTTTTAAAGTGTTTTTTTTTCTTCTGGCGTTGTGTACATTTAAGTACTACACCAGCAATGGTACAACTGTTCCTTTATGGTACAATCTCCAGGCCTGTTTTTGGTTTCCAAACAGCGTTAATTGTTGTGTTGGACGCTTTACATGGTCGCTTGTTAAAGAAAAAACAGCTAAATTATTTCCTGCAAGTGTGTACCAAGATGTGCCGCCTATGATGGTACAAGCAAAGTTTTTAAGTTTCTTATGAGGTTATAGTACAGTTTTTCGTTGTTGCATTGTATCTTACAGTACTAATATCCACAGAAGCTCTTGTAACACATGTACTAGCATGCAATTTATAACATAAGAAGTCCATCACAATGCAAATCTACGTCCATCTTTTTTATACATGTTACAATGCACTATTAATTGTTGGTTCCTGCTGTCAATTTGTCGTTGTCAACTTGCGACCATTTGTAGTGGCTTACTGTGTGTGGTGTGTACATATTTTACCATATCCATTTCAAATTTGTCGTTGTTAATTTTACGGCCTTTTTTGAGACGTGTTGTGTCCATGACGATTTGCGGGCCGGCGCAAAGTTTAACTGTCTAAACGCATTTTCTCAACCGGTGTGACTGTTGTTCGTTTCTTCACAGACGAAGAAGAGAGGTTTGGTCAGAAGTTGCCCAGGTAATAGCAAAGCCAGCCCAAAATATTGAATATTCCCAGGAGTGGCCTACCTAAATGTGTGCCGGGCAGATTTTTTCCCACAGTAGCCTAGATGGCCCTGATGGGTTGCAGTAAAATTAGTTTAGCCAGTGTTTTAATAACTAACTCCAGTGACTTGCTTGTAAAAGACTTGACGTAAGTCACAATAATAGCAAAATTGGCAAAAAAGCGGTTTAAACAATTGATCTTCAAGTATCCGACATGTTTTGCTTGAGCCAATTTACTGTCGTCTGCTTTGTACAAAACAAGTAGAACAGCGCCGTAATCACTTTGAAACGGAGTGTGTTTTTAAACTTAATTTGTCGCAATGACTTGAGTCCTGTCACTGCAGAGACCAAA
Organism: Phallusia fumigata; assembly: GCA_008931825.1. Taxonomy (NCBI): domain Eukaryota; kingdom Metazoa; phylum Chordata; class Ascidiacea; order Phlebobranchia; family Ascidiidae; genus Phallusia; species Phallusia fumigata. The sequence continues at coordinate 5,245 of QXVZ01033374.1, forward strand.
ATGTAGGGTTGCCAACTCTGTTAAGCTACATTGAAGGACACAAAAACCTGATCGGTATTTTATCTTGTCTTGAAAACACACCCCAAGTTAATGTTTGGTTCTGATAATAACATTTTTGTTTTGTTGCCATATTTGTTTTGGTTCTTCATGAGTCAAATAGTGTCATTTCTCAATAAATGAGAAGGACAATTAGAGCTAAAAGAAGGACTGTCCTTTGAAATAAAGGACGGTTGGCAATCCTAACTCGATAATAAGATGATTCGACTCGACATGCGGCCCTTGCAGAAGAACCCACCAAAATGGTAACTGGCTCACTAGCGCTATCGCGCGGGTAAAAACATAAAATAATTTTAACCATTACGTCGCACCTGCTACAGTGTCTTCTCTTTTTACGCTGTGCAGCATAAACGAAAAAAATCGGCATATTTGACGTCAAAAATTAGTTCAAAGGAGTACAAAATCACAACAAAAATATTTAGCTAGTAATTTGCTGTTTTCTGAATGCTTGGATTAATGTTACACGTGCGATATAACATTTGCGAGTGACTGAACCAGTTTAAATTCATTACATGCTGAGACCAGAGATGCACTTACTGCTAACCACTGCATTGCAAGACGGACAATACAGCCCATGCTCATAAAGCTGAGATTGTTAAAAGGCAATGTGAAATGATTCTGCATCTCCGAAATCCATTCCACAACTCCATAAATCGCAATAAATGTTTTTTACGTTGTTTGGCAAAATAATGTCTTCACTACATTTAAATTTTCTGGCAGTTACGTTTTAATGTAATAAAATGACAGTGTTCGTAGCTATAGTTTTTGACCCCTTACTGTTCATTAGCCTACTCCTAGGCTGGTGCATTCAGGCTTGTCTGAACATAAATTACTGCAGCCATAACCTCAAAGAAGAAATTTAAAATTGCCGTTGCTGTTGGAATTTATTCTTTCCCGCGTGTACGAAACATACGGAGAAGGCGTAGGAACTGGAAAACGAAGGGAAACGGAAGAGTGGTGATGTTGGTGGTGTGGTGTAAGGAAACGAAAGGGGAGAACAATCCAGGTTCATTGTACCAATGCCGCAGTGGCATTACCGAAGCAAAGAGAACGGTGTGAAAAAAAAACAAAAAATTGTGCAGAAAAAGGGGTGAAGCCGAAATCTTATAAATGGAAAAAACTAGGGGGGTTGTTGCTTTGTTGTGAGATCATTCTGGGGTTTAGTTGCCATCTTCTTCTTCCTCTTCCTCGTCGAATTCGCCCTCCTCTTCGGCGGTGGCGTCCTGGTATTGCTGGTACTCGCTCACCAAGTCGTTCATGTTGCTCTCGGCCTCTGTGAATTCCATCTCGTCCATGCCCTCTCCTGTGTACCAATGGAGGAAAGCCTTGCGCCTGAACATGGCGGTGAACTGTTCCGAGATACGCTTGAAGAGCTCCTGCAAAGTAAATGAGTTTGTCAAAGCACTGTGTCAAAATCGTCAAAAGGAAACTATATTTCATAGCATTGTTTAAAAGAGTACAAATCAGGCTCTGCAGTATTTACCTGGATAGCGGTGCTGTTTCCGATAAAGGTGGCGGACATTTTGAGTCCACGTGGTGGGATGTCGCACACGGCGGTCTTCACGTTGTTGGGGATCCATTCGACGAAGTACGAGCTGTTCTTGTTCTGCACGTTCAGCATCTGCTCGTCGACCTCCTTCATGGACATACGTCCACGGAACATGGCGGCGACGGTAAGGTAACGGCCGTGACGTGGGTCGCAGGCAGCCATCATGTTCTTGGCGTCGAACATTTGCTGGGTGAGTTCGGGGACGGTAAGGGCGCGGTATTGCTGGCTGCCTCTGCTGGTGAGCGGGGCGAATCCGGGCATGAAGAAGTGAAGACGGGGGAATGGCACCATGTTGACGGCCAATTTACGCAAGTCGGCGTTCAGCTGACCTGTAGAGCAGAAAAATGGGAAGTTTAAAATAAGACACATTTACATTTATACATTTAGCTTACGATAGCTTTAACATGTGTTGATAAATCAACAGGGCTTACCAGGGAATCGGAGGCAGGTGGTGACACCGCTCATGGTTGCGGAGACGAGATGGTTCAAGTCACCGTATGTTGGGGTGGTGAGTTTCAATGTACGGAAGCAGATGTCGTACAGAGCCTCGTTGTCGATACAGTAGGTCTCGTCGGTGTTCTCGACCAGCTGATGGACCGAGAGGGTAGCGTTGTAGGGCTCGACAACGGTGTCGGACACCTTTGGTGATGGTACTACGCTGAAGGTGTTCATGATTCTGCGAACAAAAATTGAGCAAACTGTAATGCTGTTGCAAATATCACACAAAAACATTGTTATTACAATTTTAAATTTGATGCAAGTTTTAGCTTTACAAATCAAATCTTTTGTTTTAGACGGAAAACAGCTTCAAGTCACGCCAGTTGTGGTTTGTTTCATGACAAATTATGTGCTCTTAGGTTGTAGGTTCGGTTTTGTATCTTTATTTACAGTCGGTAGTTGTACGTTTTCGGGTTGCTTTTTTACCTGTCTGGGTACTCTTCACGGATTTTGCTGATGAGCAGTGTTCCCATACCGGATCCGGTTCCGCCACCGAGGGAGTGTGTGAGTTGGAATCCCTGCAGACAATCGCAGCTCTCTGCCTCCTTGCGGACGACGTCGAGGACGGAGTCTACGAGCTCAGCACCCTCTGTGTAGTGGCCTTTGGCCCAGTTGTTACCAGCTCCGCTTTGACCTTTCGATGGGGAAAATTACGTTATAAAAGTCGTGCCTCTTGGGATATTAACAATATAGGATTTAAACACCTACCGAAAACGAAGTTGTCTGGTCGGAAGATTTGACCGAATGGGCCGGATCGGACTGAGTCCATTGTGCCGGGCTCAAGATCGACCAGGACAGCACGTGGAACGTATTTGCCTCCTACAAAAACACACAAATATCTTGTCACAATGTAGATCAGTTTTGGGTATATGTTGCCATACGACAGTGGTCGGCAAACCTTTTTTTATGAAGGCCCAAATTCCCTATTTAATCTTAACTGGAGGCCCACACAGACAAGTTTGTTTCATAAAATTGCATTGAAAATGTCTTCTAACATTAATCAATCTTTTTTGTGTACAAAACCACATTTTTGTTTGTTAAAATTGGCCTATTAAATTCATGTCGAGTACACTTTACTTTGCTATTCATGAGTTCCAGACATTCATTGTTCCATTACAATTCATTTGTTACATAACAATTAATTTTGTTTTGTCAAATAACTGTTGTTTGTTTCATCACAATGCATCCCTACATAACAATTATTTGTCATGTCAAATAATCACCGTTTACATATGGTACAATGGAGTACAACTCTGTGCTTTGGCCTCGCAATCGCGTCAGGATCCAGATCCTATACACTACGCGGCCCACATAAGCAAGGTTTGCGCGGCCCACTAAAAAGTACTAGGCGGCCCAATTGGGCCGCGGCCCACAGTTTGCCGACCACTGCCATACGAAATAATACCGAACCTAAACCAAAATTAGCAACATATTGTTGTTTTAGATTTAACACATGAATGTTTTAGCAAATCATAAATAAACCCACTAGAAACAGATTACATACCTGTGGCCTCATTGTAGTAGACATTGATTCTCTCGAGTTGAAGATCGCTGTCTCCGTGGTAGGTTCCAGTTGGGTCAATGCCGTGTTCATCGGAAATGACTTCCCAGAACTGTAAAATTAAGCAAAACGTGGTCAATCAGCCTAATGCCCAGGTTTAGGCGCCATTGCGCTCACGCTGTGAGCCTTCAGCGCGCGCGAAATTAAACCAGCCATTCTCGTCGCTGATTGGTTAACGAATATCACGAGTCGTGACGTTGGTATCCGGCTTGCGGTTCAAACGCCAGCAATTGCCCTGGGACAAGGCGTGTTAAAACGCGTGACATATGGCTTTCGGTTATCATCTCGAAAAAAGATATATTCCAACTGTACTATCATACACAAAGTTAAGTTGGACAATTTCACAAATAATGCGGTTTAAAACCAACAAACCTTAGCTCCAATTTGGTTTCCGCATTGTCCTGCTTGCAAATGAACTATTTCGCGCATTTTATACTTTATATTCAATAACTTNTTGGTCACAAAATTATTTCATATTGTTGACAAAGTTGTTGAAAGCCTTTAAGCTACCTTTTATTCCTGTGTGTTATTGTCATATAAATCATCGTGTGACTTACATAGCTGATGACAACATACACGTCCCTAGAGAAGAAATTGACCTCATTTAAACGAAGGCGTCATCTGTTGCGGCATTTCAAATGTATTTAATTTGTCGTCTATTGCTCGGCTGCATTACTATTGAACACTGAACGTTCAGTCAGACTTGCAGCTAGTGTATACTAGTCCAAAAACTATTGGCTAAAACTTAGGTTGATGTGGGTAAAACTAAGGCTTTTTAGCTGGACAAGGTTTTTATTACGTTAGCGCATTTAGTTTGGGGTGTAGATTTTCGTAACAATGGGAAAACGTTGGTACTTTATTGGTAAGTAAATGACGTCAACGCTTAAAAACGATGACAAATACTTTGTGGAGTTTGTAACGCTGTTTTGATGAATAAAGTTTTGTTGCATGTAAATTGCACCAGGCCCCAGGGTAAATGCAAATCTGCAAATACGTGTGGAATTCTAACTGTTCAACAATTTTTAATTACGCTGATTGTCATAAATTCTTCAACGAGACAACTTTTTCTAATTTTTCACACTCATGCATTGTTCCTTTTTTCAATAAATAACCTTCACAGACGCGACTAATTCGGAAGAGGTTGGGGAGTTTCTGGACGAAAACCCGCGTTTTTTGGCCGAATACATCGAACGAAACCCTTACCTTCTCGACAACTACGTTCTCGCTAATGTGGATGAGGCAACGGTGAAGGGATGGCTTGATAAAGTGAAAACATCTGCTCCAGGTAAGGTTCAATTCAAATCTGTTACTGGGAAGGCATTTAGTTTTGCTTTTAATCTCGTCGGCTGGTGTTTTTCATGGTACCGTGGTAAAGAATAGAATCACGCCACAAATCGAGTCCTAATCTAATCAGTTTTATATAATACCGCCTAATTGTATTTAACACGCTACGGTAGTTAAAAACCACTTGGCCTCAACAGGTTGTAACTGTTATTCACCGAAGTTCTCATACTTGTTTAATAGTATAGAATCCTCTGTCTGAACAATTGCCTTCGTCATAAGTTGCACGATCCATGAGTTGATGCTGTGCACGCATATAATTTTATGGATGTGACTCGTGATTTTTTGTTATCACTGCCACGAAGGCTAGTTTCGTAAACACAAACAGTCCCCGCATGCTTCTCCTATTAGCGCAATCCATCTTGTGACAAATTCCACTTAACGTATGTTACTAGTTCCCTCGCAGTGACGCTTTTCTTGTCGCGATACTTCCTTGTATTAAACACCGGAAGTCTTCGAAAGTTCTTTCGAAACCGGTCTTAAAGAAGCGGCAAGAATGCATCATTGTTTCTAAAGTTCATTAGCGCTTGTAGCTTCTTAACCCACCATATATCTGATGCCGGATCTTGGTAGCCTAAAATTAATGCTTGTTGTATATGATCCTAAAAAGATAGTTTAGGCAACTGATGTTTGCTGTGTTAAAATGACCTATTAAAACCAGGTGATTGTTTGTCATAGGCGTTTACGATTCGTGTAGGTGGGCTTAAGGCCGGCAAAACGACTTGCAATGTTATATTTTCAACGCTCACAAAGTTTACCAACAAACGTATNAATATCACGAGTCGTGACGTTGGTATCCGGCTTGCGGTTCAAACGCCAGCAATTGCCCTGGGACAAGGCGTGTTAAAACGCGTGACATATGGCTTTCGGTTATCATCTCGAAAAAAGATATATTCCAACTGTACTATCATACACAAAGTTAAGTTGGACAATTTCACAAATAATGCGGTTTAAAACCAACAAACCTTAGCTCCAATTTGGTTTCCGCATTGTCCTGCTTGCAAATGAACTATTTCGCGCATTTTATACTTTATATTCAATAACTTCTGGAAACCAAAAGCAGTACGTGCTGTCAAAAAAACGAATGCTCAGCAACTGAATTACACCGCGCAGAATGACCGCCAACCGCTACAGTCTAGCCAGCAACCCGAGTCTACGTCATGTATTCATGCGCTTGAGTCGTTCCTAGTCCTCTCGCCTAGTTTTCATGGCAGTTACACAACCGTAAGTTTGAATTATTGGCAGTTGTACAGTTGTTTTATCCGACACAAAGCAATAACTGCCGATTTATGAGCAACAAGTACTGCAAAATAAGTATTCACAAACCAGCAGCCTTATATTTCACATAATATTTACCTTGGCTCCAATCTGGTTACCGCATTGGCCGGCTTGAAGATGGACGATTTCGCGCATTTTGTTAGAATAATATAAATACAAACACTGCAAAAAGTATAAAGTTGTTTCTATAACTCAGTCACAGAATGATTGGAAGCCCACACTGCTCTTGCTTATAAGCATGTTCATGCGCCAGACTGCAATGACGTAATTTCTCTCTGTTCTTTTCCACGCTTCGTCGCTTTTTTCCTCGAGCCGCACCGCAGACAATCGATTGCTCTCGTTTGGGACTATTTTTTGTCAGCGGAGCGCCACTAAATGCAGCGCGGTTTGAGATCGCTAAGCAACCGCCCAAATAACGGTATTTGATCAGGTTGGGCGAAGTGAAACTTGCCTGGTGCAGGACGCGATGCCTCAAGCACTGGTTGCCAATACATTTGCGTTGCCTGGGCGACATTTTGAGCTATCAAATGTCTGTCGAGCGTTGATGCTCGTAGTTTGACCTAAGATTTGCATTTGTTGTACATTTGGGCAAAACATGTTGATGACAATCATTGTTTTCAGCAGGTGGTTGCACATACACGACTTTTTAGTACAATTAAAC
>QXVZ01033391.1:11372-50565 GCA_008931825.1 Phallusia fumigata
AACTATGACCCAGGGGGGGGGGGGGGAAAGGCTAGTTAACTGCCAGGGTTATAGGATAAACAAATTCACCACAATGACATGTTACACAAACTGTCTATATTTATAATTCCGACATTTTTTATTAATTTGGCTCATTTAAGGGGGTTAGTGTGCTATTTGCCGTAGCTCTAGCATGAAACACATCAATTACTGCACCACAATAATATACAAACTGTTCAAATATCATCCAATTTGGAGAACGTTTAACAACTTGACCCATTTTAGGGGGCGGGGGGGGGAACTGCTGGGGCTATGGGGTAAAACACATAAATTATTGCACCACAATGACATGTTATACAAACTGTCCGAATATCATTTAATTCGGAGAATGTTTAACAACTTTACCCATTTAGGGGGCTAGTGGGTAACTGCACAGGCTAAGGGGTAAAACACAACTTATTGCACCACTCCAAAAGTGCATAGACAATGTGCAGGGAATATTTCATCATTTTGGGGTCGAGTGGGGTAACCCTTAAGGCTATGGGGTCAATCAAAACAAATAGCACACCACCTTATCTACCAGCTGTAAAAGTTTAATCAAAATCCATCAAACAATTAAGGCAAAAGTGCATGGACATGCTGCAGGGAAAAAAATAAGAAAAAAATAGAGTGAAAACAATATGACCCACAGATATCACCTATCTCATATCCAAACGTTGCATATTAATGTAATATTTTACAAGAGGAAGCAACCACCAGGGCTTTAAGTTGAAATAACCACAATGCTCCAATCAACAGCATTGTTCAGTAATTTGACTACTTGGGGGTCCGGCAAAGGCAACTACTGGGCCCAACCAAAGTGATCCAGTTCATTTTATTTAATTCATTGATAAACTAGAAGGGTGGATTTCACCATATTGCCATTCCGTATACACTATCACTCAATTTGTCAATGCATATATATTCACCATGTAATTTCACATTGGGTCCTACAGTTACTTCAGCTTTTTATAACATGACACATGCAAAGTTGTAAAATATCTAATTTTACATAAATTATACAATGAAATAACAGAATTGTTAATATGACTAACTATGACCCAACTTACAAACTTTAACAGGATAGTTAACTTCCAGGGTTATNTGACACATGCAAAGTTGTAAAATATCTAATTTTACATAAATTATACAATGAAATAACAGAATTGACAATATGACTAACTATGACCCAACCTACAAACTTTAAAAGGCTAGCATGTTAACTACCAGGGGTATAGGGTAAAACACAGCAACAAATCCACCAAAATGACATGTTACACAAACTGTCTAAATGTCATCCAATTCAGACATTTTTTAAGAATTGACCCATTTTTGGGGGCTAGTGGGGTAACTGCTGGGGCTATGAGACAAAACACATCAATTATTGCACCACAATGACATGTTATACAAACTGTCCAATTTTTATCCAATTCAGGGAATGTTTTTTACCCATTAACAATTTAACCCATATTAGGGGGCTAGTGGGGTAACCATTGAGATATGGGGTCAAACAACTCTGATGACACAAGTCCATGACCACATCTACCAGCTGTGAAAGTTTCATGCAAATCCATCAAACATTTCATGCCAAAAGTACATGGACAAGCTGCGAGGTAGAAAAAAAAAGAAAGAAAAACAGAGTGAAAACAATATGTGCCCCCTTCAGGAAGGGGACCCATATTTAATTAGGCCATTGGAGAGAGTAGCACTGGCAGACCAACCACTACACTTGGGCTTAAACATACACTCACATGCAGAGAAACTCTCATTTGTTGTGCTTCTAGGCCTGGAGGGGGTAAATGAGGCTATGAGATTACACATGGTGATGAAATACCACCCTTTTTATATATATACATAATCATGACAAAGTCCTGTAAAACGTTGCAGGGAGGGAATAGGAGAGGAGTTAGAAAATGTGTGTAATTTTTGGGGAGGAGAACCTGTTACTTATACATTGCTACATTAGCAAAATCATGTTACCTGTAACATCTAACTTGGTGTAGTAAATCACATTGTCAATTTGCCACACAATGCCAAGATATTCAGATTTAAATTCAGAGATAACAATTTCCATCTTATGTAGTTGAGTGATGCTTTCCAAAGCAAAAAAACATCTGCAAACAAAGCAGGTATTAAACCAGAAAGTTTGGTTTTCCTCATATTGTAAGCATATATTATGGTTGTAATACACTATTTAGGGTATTGTTATTAAACATGCAACGTAAGTCATATTTTGCTGTAAAATATATGCATGTGCGATGTTGCACATTTTTGACATGGTGATCAGCCCAAGGTTTTTTTTGCAGGACTCTTATACGAATCACACTATGCCAGATCTACGCGAGAGAGTTAAACATATCATAATCTTGTTTCCAAGAACTTTCGTTCAGTAAGTAGTGGGCTAGAAAAATTTAGCCTGTGGTAGGGTTCAAACCCACAACACAAACCCCCAAGAGGCTGGTGCTCTACCAAATGAGCTACAAAAGCTTGGCGGTAAGCCTATTTAGTCGTATTAATGGGACATGTCTAAAAGACGGAAGTACGGGACGACGGAAATGCGGGAAACGAGGTCTAAAAGACTGGAGAGACGGAACTACGGGGCAGACGGGAAAAGTGCCAGACTAAAAGACGGAAGAGGTGGGAGACGGAAGACGGGACTGGGTGAAAGTTCACAGGCAGTTCTTAGCGAAAGGCGGGACGACGGAAGAGCGCGTATTCGACATGACTAAAAGACGGGACTGGGTGAAAGTTCACCGGCAGTTCTTAAAGAAAGGCGGGGCGACGGAAGAGCGCATTTTCGACATGACTAAAAGAAGGGACTGGGTGAAAGTTCACAGGCAGTTCTTAGCGAAAGGCGGGGCGACAGAAGAACGCATTTTCGACATGACTAAAAGACGGGACTGGGTGATGGTTCACAGGCAGTTCTTAGCGAAAGGCGAGACGACGGAAGAGCGCATATTCGATCCGAGAGAAGGGAGAGCAAGACTGGTTTGACGTAATTGATCAACGTATCCATTTCAAACAATTGCTTCCCTTCCCAGCGTCAATTATGGTCGAGTCCAACTTTTGCAAAAGTACGTACAATTTCGCGTGTAATGCTATGTAATATTTACAGTACTGTTGTGCCTAAGCTGTTATGGACAATTATGCTTGCCAGTTCAATAAAAATTTCCCGCCACTACGGCTATTACATCATACACGCATTGTGACGCAATAACTCCTAATATTCGCTCCTGGTGCTTTATGGTTTTCTCAGAAAGTGCAGTTCATCTGGCAATTCCCACAGTTTGTCTAAACGTTGAGTTAGCAAAAAGGGCTTGAATCCTACAAATGCTTTCTGAACTATAGCTTGTTTTATGGCAATAACGCTAGTTTTTGAAAAAAATGAGAAAGATCATTCCGTTTACAATGGATCGAAAGAGTAAAAATCAAGTAAAACGTTGTTCGCGGGTCACATTTGGCCCGCGAGCCGCAGGTTGCACGCCCTTGTTTTGAACAGTGGGTTTAAACATTTTTGTGCCCCGTCACATATCAATCTTACGATGTACAAAACTCCCAATAATTGCTTTGATGCTAATGCGGTAATCCGTTTCGGTTCCAACAAATACTGTTTTGACATAGAAATAGTCAACGCCACTTTTTACAAAATTTCCTAAAAGAAAGTTCATTGCATTCTCAAAAACAGATTTTAACGCCTCAAAGTCTAAAATCACTGCCGGTCGATACGTAAACAACAGATTATCCCGTGTTAAAGACCAACGGAGGTGGATTTTTTTTAGTATTTCAAACATGTAGCAATTCGTCATCAAATTGTACCCTATTAGTGTTAATACGTCTGTCGAAAGTTGTACAGAATTTAAAGTGCAGTCAAGTCATAACACATCAACAATGCGCCCTTTCTTCTCCCCGGACTTCAAATCGTCACCGCCTGTAAGCTTTCACCCAGTCCCGCCTTTTAGTCATGTCGAAAATGCGCTATCCCGTCGTCCCGCCTTTATTAGTCTTATTTGTAACCTTTTTAACTGCACTGTTTTTATTAACTTCAAATCCAAAAATATGTGTGATGTATATACTTGTGTTCGTTAGATGTCGCCCCTGTGTTGTGACGTCACTTGTCGTATGTAACCGTGTGCCGCGGCTTGCTTGTGGCAGTCAATACAGGTTACACCTTGTGGTGTTTGTGAGTTCATGACATAGTGTCAGAAGTGTTTTCTTTTAAAATGTAAGGTTCTTTCCCACTGCCAGATGCCATGCAATGGAGTGGCAATGTTTCTCACAATTGGGTGAAGTTTATTAGAGGATTCAGACTTTACTTGACAGCATTCGATTACGATGGAAAGAATGCTAAAGTTAAATCGTCGATGTTGCTCGACGTGTTGGGAGAACAAGGTTAAACCATCTACTCAACCTGCAAACTTGAGGAAGGACAAGAAATGCAATATGAAACTGTAGTATTTGAGGAATACTGCTGCCCGAAGAAGAATATCATCTCCGAGCGATACTGGTTTGTTTCTAAAAATCAACATGAAGGTGAGATTTGATGTTTTTATAACCGACTTGAAAAAACTGTCTAAAAGTTATGATTTCGGTGACCTCTGTGACTCACTAATTAGAGATAAAATTATATTCGGTATTATGTGCGATCAACTTCGCCAAAGTTTGCTTCGGGAAGAAGAGGGAACCCTTGAAAAGGCTGCCAAAATGTGTATCATGAATGAAACAGTAAGGTCACAGATGACAATGTTTCGATCTACCAGTTCAGCAAACTTTAACTTGGATGCTGTGCAACGAGAACCACTAGCAAATCAACCAACGGCGCTTCGAGTTTGCAGATTCTGTACGTTGCGACATGACGTCAGAGCGTGTCCTGCCTGGGGTAGGCGGTGTTTGTGCGGTGGAAGAAATAACTTCGCGCGATGCTGCAACGCTGCTATTCAGCCGTTAGCACAACGAGCTGAAGCCATTCAGACATTGGAGATGCAGTCTGTAAGTACAACTAGCACACCAAAAGATTGGCTTGTTGATATTTTTGTACACTCATGTCGACTGCCTTTTAAAATAGATACTGGAGCCCAACTAAATATATTGTCTCGAAATGACTTTCAAAAACTTCAGGGACATCCAAAGTTGGCTCCAACCAATATTCGGTTGGTATCGTAAAAACACGTCACAGTATTCCAGTGTGCGGTACAGTTAACCTGGCAATTAAATACCAAGGTCACTCTTTTACCCTACCATTGTCGTTGTCGAAATCGATGCAGCGCCCATTATAGGTCTAAATGGAGCTGTTACCCTTGGTTTATTGAATAGGCTGGAGACAATTACATGTGACCAACAATTACTGCTGTCAAGCTTTTCAGATTTATTTCAAGGGTTGGGATGTGTTCCAGGTTGTCACCGAATAAGAACGGATAGCAGTATTTGCCCGGTAGTCCGTCCTAGTCGTAAAATTCCATTTGCGCTCAAGCATAAACTACAACAGGAACTTCAAAGATTGGAAAAGATGCAAGTGATCAAAAGAATGGAAGAATCAACTAAATTGGTGAACTCGCTTGTAATTGTAGAAAAGAAAAACGGCAATTTAAGAGTTTGCTTGGATCCTCGAGATTTAAATGAAGCAATATTGCGTGAACATTTTAGTCTGCCAACAAGAGAAGAAATTGTTAGTCAGTTTTCGAATGCCAAAGTATTTTCAAAACTTGACGCATTATCTGGGTTTTGGCAAGTAAAATTGGATGAAGAAAGTTCTCGACTTTGTACTTTTAACATCCCATTTGGTCGATATAGGTTATCGTATGCCGTTTGGCATCTGCTCAGCCCCAGAAGTTTTTCACAAGCTACTGTATATGATGTTTGAACATATGGATTGGGTTGTGACATCTATGGGTGATATTATTGTTTGGGGTTCGAATAAGCAGGAGCATGACACCCGCTTGAAACAAGCTTTGTCTATTTAAAGACGCAACAATTTAAAACTAAACAAAGACAAGTGTGTATTTGGGGAATATAAAACGTTTCTCGGGGAAATCATAAGTGTTTCAGAAGTTCAACATGACCCAAGAAAGGTGCGCGCAATCGAGCAATTTAAACGTCCGCAATCACGAGGTGATCTGCTGAAACTTTTAGGGATGATCATTTACCTTGGACGTTTCATTTCAGATCTCTCAACTAAAACACCTCATTTGTGTTTGTTATTGTATAAACGGGGTCACTGGGAGTGGACACAAGAACATGAGGAGAAATGGACGAATCTGAAAAATCTTGTTACAACTGCTCCATAGTTAAGTTTTTCGACCCAAAGAAGCATATCAAAGTTTCAGCAGATCCATCCAAGCATGGACTTGCAGTTGTAATTTTGCAAGAATACGATGACATATGGAAACCAGTGGCTATGAAAACCAGCACGAGCTTTAACTTCGGCTGAGACGAGGTATGCCCAAATTGAAAAGGAATTACTGGCTATCACCTTTGCATGTGAACGGTTCAATCAGTATGTTTATTGTCAGAAATTTGTGGTAGAAACTGACCACAAGCCTCTCATAGCATTGTTTCTCAAAGAGTTGAATAACTGTCCGCTACGTATTCAACGTTTAATGATTCGTTTACAACGGTTCCATTTTAGTGCAGAGTTTACTCCAGGTAAATTCATGCACACTGCTGATTTGTTATCAAGGTGTGTGAAAAACAGTGCACCGGGTCAGTTGTTTACTTGTTGTAGTGTGTGTGAATATGTTAATTTAATTTTTTCTGCAGTTGTATGTACACGCCAGCAGCAGTGAGACAAAAGCTTCAAAACGAAACCATGTGCGACGAGGAGCTTAAAACTGTTATATCTTATGCAAACGATGGGTGGCCTTTATATGAGCACGCTTGCAATGTGTTGGCGAAGCCATATTGGGAAGTGAACAATGAACTTTCTGTTGTTGACAATATTTTGTTCCGTGGGTCCCGTGTTGTTGTTCCTGCGTCCATGCGCAGTTATTTTTTGGAACAAGTACATGAAGGCCATTTGGGTGAAGTGAAATGCAAGGGACGCGCTCGGGAAAGTATATATTGGCCTGGTTTGTCCAGCGATATATCAAATTTAGTTTCTTCTTGTGCAGTTTGTGCAAAATTCAGATCACAGCAACAGCGTCAACCATTGGAACCCCACGATCCTCCATCTTACCCTTTTCAGAGAGTGGCTACTGATCTGTTTTACTGGAACGGGAAAATGTTTTTAGTAACTGTTGACTATTACTCTGGGTATCCTGAAGTAAATCCGTTGTCAACTACCTCTGCGGCATCTGTTATTAGTGCTCTAAAAACAATCTTTTCCAGGTTTGGAATTCCTGAAACGGTTGTGAGTGACAACGGCCCTCAATTTTCTAGTGACGAATTTACGCAATTTGCTGAGAAATGGGGTTTTACCCATGTAACTTCTAGCCCGCATTATCCACGCTCAAATAGACTGGCTGAAAGGAGTGTGCAAACAACCAAGAAGTTGCTAAAAAAGCTCACGCAAGTATGCAGGATTTAAACAAAAGTCTATTGACCTTTAGAAGCGCTCCCTTGTTTTGTGGGAAATCACCAGCACAGCTGGGTCGGCAAATTAGGAACACGATGCCTCTGGACGTAGGAAAGTTGCAAAATTGTACTCAGCGAGCTTTCGCCGAAGAAAGAATAAAGCAGAAGAACTTCTATAAACGAGGAACTAAAAACTTGCCACCATTACAGACGAATACCCCTGTACGAATGTACAATGTTCGAAATAAACTTTGGGACCAACAAGGAACTATCGAGAGGCAATTGTCAACGATCTTATTTATTTAAAACAAACGACGGTGTATTATACAGGCGTAATCTTGTTCACTTACGTCCCTTATATGTTGCTGTTGATCGTCAATATCCGAGATATCATTTAACTTAAACTAAACAAAGGGAAGTTGTGATGTATATACTTGTGTTCGTTAGATGTCGCCCCTGTGTTGTGACGTCACTTGTCGTATATAACCGTGTCGCGGCTTGCTAGTGGCAGACAATACAAGTTACACCTTGTGGTGTTTGTGAGTTCATGACAATATACATTTACCTTAAATACATGTCAGGTACAGAACCATTGTAACACAACTCCAAACCACTCTGTAATTCAGCAAACCCGATGACCTGAAAACCAAGTGATCAAATAGTCTAGTTATGTGATAAAGTAATTAAAGATAAAAGATGCCTAAAATGTATTTTACTCACATTGAAAAATGTTATGTTATTCAAATATGGTGTTGCTACATGGTAACCTGCTGGAACATTTGAAATTGTTGCAGTGACTGTTCCAGGTGCTCCTCTTGCTTGGTTAGTAGGGGAAGAAACTGTTAAGTTTACATCTACTCCTGTAAAATAAAAAAAGTTATTAGTATTTTGGCACAAAGAAGGGTCACCAAAATATTTTTAGGAGATCTTTTAAACCAGGGGTTTTGTGCGGCTCGCAAAAACTTTCAAATTCGGAACAGAGTGGAAAACATTTTTAGTGCAGGTTACATTGCGTAACCCTCCAGCAAAGGTTGCCTGCAGGAAATATACCGTAACATGCCCAAAGCAGTGAGGGTACACGAAGCTCGTTAACATCATTGATATTCAAAATGCATTTTTACAAAGCTTTAGAACAGTAAAGCTTTATTTTAGTTTAATAGTGCACATTTACGAGTAAAGCAATGTATGATTTTTTGCAGTTCGCTAATGCGGGGTTAATTCAAAAATGGAAGAAGTGACGCAGGCGTTCGATTATAAGCGGATTTAAACAATGCAGAAATTGTACCGACTTCACCAAACACAATATATAGCACATTTGTTAAAAAAAAAGATGACAGTCAAAATCACAATTTCACTCTTTTTCTGCATCACAAGTCAAAACCAAGTTCTTAATTGCTGAACATGTGCTTTGGTTGGAACCACCAAAGGCATTCACTATTAGCGTGTTCAAAGAAATATAGGGTATATAGCTATATAGTGATCGGTAAGCGCCCAAATTTAAATAAAGGCCCGGCCTTTAACGGCTTACTACCCTAATTGTGCATCATGACATTTCACCGCAGAAAAAATGACTGGCTGTGATGACTTCTACTGTTTGAAATATATATCCCATCCGAAAACGACACTTACCGTCAGCGATCAGGTTTCCGAATGTTATCGTGTATACTGCCACCAGTATCAAATGATAACACTTTCGAAATATCCGCAGCATAATAATTGCAGTTTATATCCTCTATACGGCAAAATATGTGTTCTGTGTTGTGGTGAACCGGTGCATCCAAATTGAATAAAAGTTCTTGTGAATGTTGTTGGATGCCGCGTTGATCGAGAGTTTAGTGAGTTGAAATTGGTTCCATGCCTTTGTGATTTAAGTGGGAAAACTTTAGGCATTTGCCGAAGATCAACTTCACCTAGCGATAAAAAAGATATTTGAGAACAGGGTAAAGTCAAACTTGATTCAAATCGTTCTCAGTTGTCGAAGGTTGTTAAGTGCTAAAAATGCGTCAAACAATAAAAAAACATTTAGTGAAATTTGCAAACATAGTTATATATTGTTGTCCGAAAAAATAACAGGTTTATATTTACAAAATCAAGTTGCTTAAAGTTCTGAAACAACTTGGTCAAACTCTACTTCTTTCCGATTTTTTTAGTTTTTGAACTTTACATTCTTTTAGGTAAACAATTAGCGGGTTTATATAGTCTTTAACAAAAGAAATACAAAAGTCAGTACTTGTAAACAACATTAATTTCGCAACAGTGTTTAAAACATTTCTATATTTCGACAAACGCTGTTGTCATCAGGATTGCGCCTGACCAATGTTTCAAAGTTTCCTACGAAGCTCTATACTTGCTTAATGTAAATAGATGTATCAACAGTCACAGTTGCTGGGCGATTTGCTGTAAGATGTCACCGAGAAATGACATATTGCAGGCGTCAGCAACCTTGTTATTATAGGTAATGGCACGGCAAGTGACTGCACACACGAGGTCGCTTTATTTACGAGTTCATATTCCAATACATTTTTGAGCTAAGTTGAGCGACCGCTAACTACATCGCTCGCGAAGTCTTTGACATATTCGTGGGTACGCTTCCACGAAGGGGACAAATTTTTTTTTGTCTAACGCGAGTTTGTTTCCACGGTTTGGTCAAGAAAGAGTTGAGATTTGAAAATTTATAAAACAACAATATTTCACATAGTAAGTCACCCAGAAGTTTCCTATTTTGGCGGTTGATGCAATGCAAAGTATTTTAAAGTATTTTGTGACTTTAATTTGGATTCACCCAATTTTTTACCTTTTTACCCCAAATATTATTTGCTAATCCAAATGTATTGAATTTAAAATGTACATATGTAGATTACTTCTCATGGTGTGCTTAAATTTTTATTATCATCGGTCAAGTATTTACCCTTACAAATACGTGTTTAAACGCTGACTTTTTCCCCCCAAATGCAAAACGACCTGACGCGAGGAGGTGATTGACGAGTTTACGATACAAGCGACGCGACGCTCAGCGGTTGGTAACAGACTGCTGCTACTTCATACATAAACAGGGGTTTATTTGGGGCGGCCAGACGGGCGTTTCGCTGATTTTATGCGATGATGACCACTAGTATTGAATACCAAGTATTGATTTCTTTTGTGATTGCGTAGTGTTAACCGAAAGCGTTTGCTAAATACCGCTGTAAAACATGATAGGTTACATTTGGTTGGTCCAAAAGCGCAATGTTGTTGTTGGATTTACAGCGCGTTGCTGAAACCGCGTTGGAAAGGGTCATTTAAGCGGGATTCACACCTGACGCGGTTGATGGTTGCGACTGGCGATGCATAGCGGCTGCGGCGGTGCGAAATTTAGAAAACGAAAGTTGGAATATTAATTGATGGCAATTGTGCAAATTGTTTTGTTACAATAAAGTTGTGCTTTGTGTCAAGTAGTACTAACTTAAATTCCCTATCAACGATTTATTGACGCAGAGACACTCAAATTGGCAAGCACATTGACTTAGTTTTCTTGCCAGTAAAAATGATTTGCGTTGCCGCAACCGCACTGCTGGTGTGAAGCCCCACGCCGCTGCAAGCGTCGCGCGTAAAATCCGCGCACAACCGCAGTCGCTGTGCATCGCCAGCCGCCACCGTCAACCGCGTCTGGTGTGAATCCCGTTTTAGAATGTTTCTGTCATATTTTACACAGTGACAACGCGATTGTTTTCCCCAAAACAAATAATGGGCCCCCGTTGCTGGGTGTTTCGCAATAATAATGTCACAGTGAAACAACATACGTGTTTCCTAGCATTCTTCGAAGTCACGTACACAGGGGAGTAACAAAGGCGTGGCATGCAAAGAGGCAGCTAAGCATGGAACGTTGCGATTGGAATTCAGTTACCTTTTGTTTGTCACAGTTTCCACCCTTTAGTGGACAATACGTTTTCACAATGTCGCTTGCTGAACTTCCGACACCTTAGGAATCACAGATTTAACAAAAAACGTGTTACAACGTTGCTGCCTTTCTGAACAGATACAGAATTGGGGATAAATAAATGTAGATTTAACTGACTAAATTAACTTAGCGTAATTCCCCAAAACAACAATCAGCATCTGCAGAACATTTTAGGTACATCGGCCTTTTATTCACCAGCCTAACGTTTGCCGTCTGCTGTGAAAAAACACCGTCGACTTTGAGCAAACAAACTGATAACCCTGTGAACGTGACACAGACGTCAGCTAAGTTGAGCGACCTTCTTGTTTTTTTATCGTTAAATGCAGTGCGTGTAAACAAGTCTTACCATGAAACGCAGAAACACAAAGCAGTGACGCTATTTACATTTGAAGTCAAAGACATTTTGACATAATTTGTAACATTAAGTTCAATTGGTTGCCGAGCTACTGACATAAGGTGTGTGGGTAGTCCACAGCGAAAAGTCACGTAGACACAGTCATAAAAAGAACGCGGCATGTGGGCTTACTGGTTAATCATTATTTGCTGGCATTAGTTCGAAAGTAAAGTGTGATGTAGAAACGAGGTCATTGGTCTGCGACTATCACGTGACGTTGGAACTGCTGTGCTATTGGTCTGTCACAACGAAACAGGAGTCCTAATGCAAAAAAATAACCTTTGATATTACTTAAACTCAATAATTCCTTTTTGGAGCTGCTTAAAAATGTTTACAGAAAAAAACGGTTTGCTTTTTGTGTGAAGCTTGAATGTTCGGGTTTAAACATACGTGAAACTGCGGATTTACATTTAAACCGAACATACACATTTAAAATACATCACACGTAGAATACATACATCAAGTGTTAGCCAATCAAGTCACGGTCGTGATCGGACCGTTAGAATTTAATTGTCTCTTATATTTAATTCAGTGGCAATGCGACTGCGTTTAACTAAAACAGATACCCCAATCGGCCCCAGTTTGCTGGGTGTTTCGCAATAATGATGTCACAGTGAAACTACGTATGTGTTTACACAGTACACTCCGAATTCTCACGTACACAGGGGCGCTAACAAAGGTGTGGCATGTAAAGCGGCAGCCAAGCATGGGACGTTGCGATTGGTCCCAAATTCGGGCGTGAATCAGCAACAGCGATGTCATTGGTCTGCGACTGTCACGTGTGCAAATGTGCGAAGCAATTGGCTTAGCACTATCACGTGATGTTGGAACTGCAATGCTAACTATGACCATAAAATACATCACAACGAAGCACGAAGCAGCCTAATGGTGTCCATGGTGACATAAAGCGAAATCTACCGTCGATATTATTTTAACTGTAATTGCTGGAGCTGCGTCAAAATGTTAAATACATGCAAAAAACGATTGCTATTGTGTGGAGTATTCGGCGTTCAAATATACGTGAAATATACGAGAGATTAACTTGACTGCTGGTTTACATTTAAACTGACATTTTGCATTTTAATTTGACTTTATAGTTTTGTAGAATTTAGTTTGGTAAAGGTTTTAATGGTAATTACCTTTTGTTTGTCACAGTTTTTTTCTTGTAGTGGACGATACGCTTCACAATGTCGTTCGTTGAACTTCCGACACTTTAGGAAAGATTTAACAAAAAACGTGTTACCGTCAACGTCGCTGCCTCTCTGAATAGATACAGAATTGGGGATAAATAAAGATTGATTTAACTGACTAAATTAACTTAGCTAGATTAACGAAAACGACACTCAAGTCAACCAGCATCTGCAGGACATTTCTAGCTACATAGGTTTTTGTTTGCCAGCCTAATGTTTGCCGTCTGCTGCTAGAAAAAAATGTTGGCACAGACAAACAAAGTCAACCAGCGATAGCCCTGTGAACGTGACACAGACGTTACCTAACATTGCAGAACAAAATTGTGCAACCTTGTTCACAGGCAACACCGTTGTTCGCTTTACAATCCAACGACCTGATGCCCACAGGAAGACTGCGGCATTTCACTTATAGTGCTTCTTCATAAACGTTCAGACATGTTACTGGCGCCAAAACAGAAATTGTAACTGTAGAAATTAGTATTCCCTAAGATTAGTAATCCCTACATTGCCTTTGCTCCACCAAGTTTATTTATTGTTATGGATCTCCTTGTTTTCACTTTGTTCCTCCGGTTTGGTCAAGAAAAAAGTCGTTTAAATTCTTTAAAATGCCACACATGATAGATGGGCATCGGAATTTGTGCACTGATAACTATTGAATAAGGTACGTAACCAAAAATGACTTTTTGCGCCCCGCGGAGAGATGCAAGTTCATATAGAGTAGAGTGGGCACAACTCCAGCTGGTATATAAACTACTAGGAAGATAAAGCATAGGATAAATACAACACCAGACATATATTAACATTTGAGGTCTTTGCTTGTAGTAGTAGGAATTGAATAAACCCAAAAATTTACGTATAAGCCTATATTGTTTACATATCCTGGACGTGAGAGATAGGCGTTATCGTGTAAAAATAAAAACATAGAACATAGGATTTCGGCAAAGCTTGTAGGGCGTTACATGATCCTGAAACCTCAAAAAACCTGAAACCTTAATTGCCATGGTTAAATGTTTGGATAAAAGTTTCGCCGTGAATAGATTAGAAGGTTTAGTCGATTGCGCGTTGGTTCAAATCACGTCGACAGGTGTCACCAATTTTGTACTGTCGAACTCCAAATTAAACAATCTAACGTGTGTTGCTAACAAAAATCTGAGACACAAAACTTGATCCTTAAATTATAATTCACGAAACAGTGTTACGATAACAACACGGCGAGTTAACCGATACAAGAGGCCAGAATAAAAATAATATTCAGATCTAATCTTGTTCTGCTTTTACTTGTACTCATTTGACGTTGAAAGGGCACGGCCAGAAAAAATCCAAATAATTACAAGGCGGACCACACCTTTATTCAATAATTTCACATCAAAAACATAAACGTTTAGACAAGCAGCTCGCGGCAACAGAAGGACAAGCAACAGAAATACGTAACAAATGCAGAAACTGAAAGTGAAAATAAAGATAAAAAGAATCTCTTGCTTGTCCTTGCACAAATATTATTATTTTTTATTGTTACCCGGCCCTTCTATTGCTTTCATTCTGTTTCTTGATTTGATTTGGACACATATAGATGGGTATTGAGGGATAGATGGTATCTTAAGTTGAGAACTGTTACTGCTGACCTCAGTTGACCCAAATAGGCTAATAGGCAACCACCTGCAAGTTTCATATTTCAACGGATGCAAAGTATTTGTGTTTCATGAATTTTGATTTTTTAACTTTCTAACCAAAAATATTAAGATTTTTGTTCACAGACGCTTTAGTTAAAAAGTGCCAACCCGAAGAAGTGAATTTTTTCGAAAAGCGTTGGCAGCGATTTCCATGTTTTACGATACGCAGGAAGACCACTGCTTAACTCATATAACAGACGTTTTCTCGGGGTGCTGCTGGCGTTTTCTCGGGGTGCTGCTGGGTAACCACTAAGTTGGCATAAATCTGTGATTGTTGTAATTGCGCAGTAATATCCGATACTTTGTATAGCTATGTCACACAGAAAAGAAAGGTGAAGGTATTTTAAAATATATACCACATCACCGAAACACCGTTGGTTCAATGGTTCGTACTAGGCTACTTCTATTTCCCCAGTTTTTTTCTATTTTAGGGAATTCCTAAATTCCGACAAAATAATTCGACGATTTTTTCGTACCTAAATACGTTATTGCGAATAGGTTGCTGTAGGTTGGTTATTAATTGGCATAAAATTAGGAAGGATTTAGTTGGAATTAACATTTTTTTCGTTTAATTAGCAAACTTACCACGCCCTATTTATTACCAATTATTAAATTACCAATTCTGTCATAAAAAAACTACCAATTAGACTACCATAAAAAACAATTATTAAATTAACAGTTTCATATTTTTTCATAGTTTCATATATTTCAGTTTCATACTATTTCTTTGTAAAGTAATACAAGTTCCATGTCCCTCATGCACTAACCATTTGAAAAACAGGGAATTAAAATTTTAGCCGTTGAACAGCTCATCCAATATTCCTCAACAAAACAGGCTTACAGCGGATAGCGCATAAAAATACTAAACGGCATATTTAACAATTTTAGCTTAAATAAAGGCTTTGATTGCGTGGTGATCTGATTAGCTTGCCAAATGTTAGTCTGAGTTCTATGAACTTTTGATTGTGACAAATTTGCATTTGCTAATTACGTGCGAGGTGCTGAAAAAGTTTGCAAGGATGAAACAGAGGACAGCAAAGGCGATAAGGCCATAACATCTCGCAACTGATAAATAGGAGAGATTTGTATTAAGATTGTGTTGGGTAGCGAAAACGACAATCCAATGCAATGAGCAGTGTAGATTTGTGAAAACGATCCGAATGGACTGGAGAGCTTTACTTGTTTTTATTGGTGTCATCGCTTCAAACAGCTTTCTACTAAGTAAGTATTTTTAACAAAAGTTCCTAAAGGAGGTAGTAAAACATAGATACAAAATTAAAGGATTGTTTTGGTATGACATAAGTACTTTTGAGCACGGGCGCAGATCGGCGGGAGCACGCCCTATAATTTGGTTGGGGAACTTCTATACTTTTGTCGCTTCCAATATTGTAGATTCGTTTATTTTAAAAGAAAGAGATACGGCGATAATAAAATTCACAAGTAAGTCTTAATCAAAAGAAAGTTGACAAGCGCAGTGCTGACAACACAGATTTTTGTATTGCAAGATTGTTGTCCAAGGGCGCGCGCTCGATCCTGCGCAGTTTTGTTTGTTTTATTTTGTCTGTCTGGTTTTACGCTCGGATGATTTCGGTCGCTCAAGTCTCGTAGAAATGACCACGTGATCGCCTAGCGTATTTCTGCGTATCAAGCAGCTTGAATCTGCGCAGATCGGTTTGTGTAATCGCTGTGTACGGGTTTCTGATTAAAAAAAGTTATTTCATTTGGCAAAAATTCTGAATAGTAGGCAATTTGTCTCAAATTTAATTATTTATTACTACTTACCATCTTGTTTTACTTGTCTGTAGGACTGAATGCACTCTATAAATTCCAAATCTTTTGACACGAGTGTCCTGTTTCTTTGTCAATAATTTCAGAAGAGTTAATAACTTCAATTTGGATTTATACAGGCTTTTTCGAACTCCAAATTTCTAACGTACACAAAATTTCGTATGCAGTAGCCTTTAAATCTCATGTTAATGTCGTATTTTAAAATCCAATCAAGTAAAAATTCCCAGGTTATCAAACGATAAATTTATGTGGTAGTTTTTGGTCATCTGCTGTCATACGGTTTCCATGGCCGTTAGTCCGATTGGACTTATTACAAATTGTGGTCCGATCGAACCAACACGCGATACGTAACTTATTTCCAGTGCCATTCCGGTTCATTGTTACTGAATGTGTAGTAGAGGTAATCGTGAGCGCCTAAAGCATGTCGTACGTTAAATTAATATATGTTAGCGTACTGTCGCGGTTTCGTTAACATTTGCTGATAACTACAGCATCGGACTACAGTATAAATTATTAGTTTTTAGGATTTAACTTTCATATGCTTGATTTTTTCGAATTTTCTTACTTACAATTTTTCGTCGACCGCCTTGGTGGAACTTGAAAAATACTTTTGAGGCCAAGAGAAACACATGACTGACATCTGTAACAACATTTGCATGCGGTAAATTCTGAACTACCTTTAGGGCTATTAGTACTAGTTACACATCCACAAAATTGTTGTAAATAGACGCCGGCAACAACTATCGAGACGAACAAAAACGTTCCGATGGGACCTCCTGGCGAATTAAATGTAACTCTGACATACGCCAGTTATTTCGGCAGGTGGTCATAATCTGTTGAAACTACTTTTGGTGTGCCTTGTCAACTCGTGCGAAACGGAGTTTTTTACACTTGGCATGGTCAGTGGTCACCCAGGTTTGGCGCTTAGTGGCAGGACCACTCAGGTTCGCACAAATAATTTAGCAGTTAACGAGTACTTGGTCGACTCGACCCTTACACAGGGACATAAAAACATTGATCGGGATTCGTCCTCGGGTTCGTCTACGCTTCGAAACCCGTGAAAAAAGATCCTGTAGCAGTTTATCATGTCCAATTGAAGGTCGATAAAATCATTAAAAAGAGTTTTTTTGTTTTGGGAATATTCGGCGAAACATGTTTGGAGGTTGAGTAAAAAAGAATGATAGTTTATGTCAAAGTACCCATTTGTTGTTTGTTTACAATGCACAAAAAATAGAACAAAGTTTAAAATCTGATTTTAAAACATTTAGAGCGGATTCAAAGCTCGCTTGCTGTAGTAATAAAACACTTTCAAAATTAGCATTTTTTCAACCAGTATTTGGACTATTTGCAACATAACACTTTTAATGTGGAGTTAATTTTGTCTCGTAGCAAAACGGTGCCAAAAGCCATCACCAAATCGAGGTATTGCACAACGCTTGGATGTTGTTGAACACAAAACATTTGGGCGCACTTGGTAGAACGTGCTGCAATACACCGTTATCATTTTTACATTTTGTTACGAGGGTTCACCGGTTCACAAAGTGGAAAAAGTAGTGTTTCTTTGCGATTTAGCGATAAGCTGCAAAACATTTTTGCATTTGTTTGAATTGTTAAAATTCCCACATATTTTCGAGACCAAAAAGAAGCCATTTTATTTCTGGTCTTTTTTAATATGGTCCCGAAAGTCGAGCTACGCAAAACGATTACCTATTATGTCACACAAAAACAAAACAACCCCAGGCATATTTTTTTTAAATTATCGTAGAGTATTTAAAGACTAGGAAGTTGCGAAGTTGATGACTTCAATTCGATCAACCCACCAGGTTCCACTGAGTTGAAGCAATGCCGCTTAAGTTACCTTAAAATAAGTGAAATCATCAAACAATGTCCGCATAAAAACTTGCAAAAAGTTTTGAGGCATGTCGTTGTGCTTCATCAATTGCTACGTTTAACTCTATAGCCCTATAGTTAATTTAATAAACCCCTCAAGTTAAGAAAATTGGGCTTCTTTTTCTTTAGCTCATTTTAACAGTCATGAAATTAAACCAACTATATAATTTGTATCTGCTATTGTTGATGCATATTTTACAACTGGTATCTGGAAAAGCCATCCATTTTAGGTTTTTTATTTTTTTCACCTGCGATGGTTTTAATTACGGCTAACATTGAAACACATTTGCTTTGTTTAACGTTACAAAAACTTGTAATCTAACAACAACAAAAACTGTGCTCTTTAGCTTACATAGTAAATGTTGTGAAAGCTCCTTATGTTCATGCTGCATAGAAATTACAAAAATGAAATACACCAAATCAAAAACAACACATTTGAGGAGATACATCATTAATTGGGGTTTTATTTTGATCCTAATTGTAGTTTCCAAACTAGAGTTTTGTTTATTGTTTAGAAACTCAAATGATTCAAGTATCTGATGGACTGGCAAATGGTGGAAACGTGTCCATCAACTTTTCTCCAGTGTTATACTTTTCCATTAACAGGAAAATTATTAATTGCTGGTGGAACATCAATAATAGTTTGACTCCTTTTTTTAAAAACTACAAATGTCATCCTGAAAATAGTGTCACATGCAGTCAAAATGTCAGCTATGTGACATCCACATTTCAGGTCCAACCTATCACAAAAACATTTAATATATCTGTTGCTTGCAATCCCCAATTAAAAGGTTCAAGTGGGAATTTAACTCTGTTTGCTCATTGTAAGTATTTACACTGTTTTGTATGTAGTAGAAGTAGACTAAGTAGGCTTAGCAGAGGGGAGGACGTTTAAAACATTGAGTGAAAGTTTAAAATATCCTTTTCAGTTTGTAATTATTAACTTTTAAATAAATTATCAGGGCAAAATTTAATGTGGCTATTCCAGCATAAAATATAATCCCTAACCAGCTAAAACAATTTTCTATTGGTCCCTGGTATTCTAACTAAATATACAAACTAAACCATTGATGCAAACTAACAACATATTTGCAAAGACACAAGTGACTATGTGTAAAACAATTTTCACATTTTGTAATGCTATTTATTGTCATCATCAGGACATATTTTAAAAACAATACTGACTTGTATCTGCCTATTGAGACTATTTCGGACCCAAAATTGTATACATCTTTGCATACTTTTTGGAATTTTGTGTGAGTGTTTTTGGCTTGTGTCATGTTAACCATCAAATTTTGCTGCAGATTGTCAAAGCTATCACCATTTGAAAATAATTCCAGTAAAAGATGATAAAAAATTTGGCCAGTACGAATCTAAGGGACGATTTCAATGCCAAAACAATGGTACTCCAGTGTATAAATCTGGTATAAAGAGGACACAACCAACAGTTTGTTTACCCAATGCCACTTGGGAAGGACAGGATGGTCTTTATTGTGTCAAAGGTAGTTTTTCCCTTTTTAGAGTCTGCTGCAAATTATGCATTTTGGTTTATCCTTTGTTAAGTAATAATTTTGATACAAGGCTATCATGGTGCCTATCGTGTAGTGCGAAACCCAAAAAATATGCAAATGAATTACATGAAGATAAGCACAAAAACCTTTTTTTAGCTAGTGTGTGGTAAAACATTATACAAAGTGTCAATTTCAAATATATACATTTGTAATTTAAATAATTTATAATTTTAGGATATTTTCAATATTTACAGTTTTGCTGTTTGGAAAGACTGTTTTCAACCTAACTGAAACTAGTCCCAACCTTGCTAACTTTACATGTCGGCTAGAAAGAAATCATAGCAATATTTTCACAACAAAACTTAAACTGCAACTTGATTCAGAGGTGGGAATATGCATGAAATCAACAGTAAATGTCTGTGTACAAAGGTCGTGGGTGCCTTAATTTTTGCAATATCTGAAGATACTGATAAAAAACTACTTTGGAGTCATAAAATGTGATTGGAGGTTGCCATAGTATTTTAATTTATGACAATTTATGAGATTGTCATCATTTACCCTGCAGTTTATTTAAATCTAACAATGTGTAATAATTTTGCCATGCAGTTTGTAAACTTTTGACACCATTTCTGGTATTGTTTAAAATATGATTTTTAAAGTTGATCAAAACTAATTTACATAAATATAACAGTCACACACAAAAAAACTTTTGAACCTATGTAATGGTTATTTATAATCGCAAGTTGTCTTCTGAAATGCAGGATGTCCAGGGGAACTTCACGGTAAAACCTTATCACCATGGAAGATATATCAAATGCATTCTAATCTTAAAAAATGAAACAGTGGTTATGTCTGAGAAAAAACTTATTGAGGTTTACTGTAAGTATTAAAATGTAACAATATAAAGCTATACCAGCATTTGTGTAGTTTGGTAAAAAATTAGGGCAATTCGGAGTCCTTTAATGTTTTTAAGCCTAACAGCAAACGGCATGCAACTTTTATCAACAAGGGGTTGTCTAACATTCTTTATATTTTGCATATGATGGAAAGCAACTGCAAATTTGATTGGTGCAACCAGGTCCAAATGTTAATCCATTACCACTGTTGTCGAGTTATACTTATAGATCACACGAATCTTATTAAAATAGAATTACTTACAAAGTCACTGCCTTGTGTTCGCAAACTTGTGTATGGGTTGTAATCCTATCTCGTTTACTTCTGTTTCCCTGACTAAGAAACTAAGAGTCATTGCTCCACATCAGAGGACCTGATGGGTTAACCCAAATTGAAATTATTAATTTAAAAATTATTAACAAATTATCCAATGGAACTGCAATGAGGCAGGTACCTTGGCGCTGAACTCATTGTGAGCATAACGCAATCAGAAGTTGTTTCATCCACCACAGATAAAAATGGAACAAACCAACAAATATTGCAGTGTCTGATATCTTTATTTTCCATAAGACGCCCTTACACTAACTCTAAAGCACTTGTTTTTACTCTGTTTTTTTTTGTTTTCTTTTTTCTGTCTAATGCGAGTTTGTTTGTTCCCTTGTTTTGGTCAAGAAAGAGTTGTCCAAATTTATTCAAATTTTCACACATGATGGATGGGTATCTGAAGTTGTGCACTAACAACTTTTTACCCCAGTTCAACCATAGGTTCACCCATACCCACAGGCCCCCAAAACGTAAAATTATTAAAACAGCAATATTTAACATAGTAAGTCACCTGGAGGTTTCCTATTTTGATAGTTGATATAATGCAAAGTATTTTAAAGTATTTTGTGACTTTAATTTGGATTCACCCATTTTTTACCATTTTAACCCCAAATATTTAGTTTTCCATTTACATGTCCTTTACTTTAGACATACTAATCCAAATGCATTGAAATTTAGGACGTAGATATGTAGGGTGCTTTCTATAGGATGTTTAAAATTTTAGCCTGTTTGGCCAAGTATTTACCCTTGCAGCTGCAAATATGTGTATAAGAGCTGGCGGATTTGCCCAAAATTCAAAACGACCTACTGCGAGGGAGTGATTGACAATTTTACGAGTGACTCAACGCTCGGTGGTTGGTCACAGGGTGCTACTCTACACATAAACGGGTGTTTATAAAGTGGGGCCAGGTGAGCATTTCATTTTAATTGTCTTGTTTTATGACAGACAAAGCCCAGCTGTTTATATTACTTTACTATTACATTACTGGTTTAGGTGGTTGCGTAGCGTGAACCGAAATGCGTCTACTAAATAACGGTCACTACAGGTCAAACTATTGATCAGTGGGGCTGTGGGGTATAAATTATACTTTTGAGATTGTAATTTGAATGATGCAAGAAATGATTTAGTTAGAATAATATCTAAATCTTTACTTTTTGTTTATGTTTTCCCACCGACTTTAAAACTGATCACATCCTAATTTGGAAACTGCATATGTGTGGGGACCTATCTGTTTATGTTAGCAGAAACAATCATGTTATAAAATGCCAAGAGAAATAGGGACACAATGTAATGCAGATATTGTGTATGGAAAACGCCACCTTTCTAGTTTTTGTCTAGCATTGTTTCAGTGTTAATAATAACCCTTTAAGGTTGACTTGGTTTCTAGCTCCCCACTTGCACCTCACCCAACATTTCCACTGCCAGACAGCGGGCAGATGATTGGTTTGCAATAATCTCTTTACTCATTTAAATGGGCTGCGCATTAATTAACTGTCTTGAAATGGTGCCTAATACATTATGTTGCAGCATCTGGCATTGCTAACTTTTTGCTCTGTGTAACTTGCTATTGTAATTGACAGAATCCCTCATGATTCACTTTAGCTGTGATATCACCATGATTCCAAGTTAAAGTAAGATGTAGGCTATGTCATAATCAAGAGGTACTTCCTAAACCCCTAGGTAACAAACTAATGTGCTTACCAACAGTCAAATATTCAATTCACACTGAAAGTATACCTTTGCAGGTACTCATCTGCTTTTGCTTGCTGAAACAACGTGAAAAAATAATGTGCAGATACATATATTTTTGTATGTCTTCAAAAGTCCCTATCATGAAGGAGTCCTGATCCTTTTTAGTCATTTGAATGTTTTTAGATGGACCAGAAACTTTAAATCTCACTGTTGTTGGTTCTATTGGAAAAAGTGGAAACATATATGAGGTTCAGCAAAATAGCAATGTTACCTTTCAATGCATTGCTGATTCAAATCCCCCATCTAAATGCACATGGTATAATTCAGATTTGAGAATGAAATTCGTTCAGGCTTTACCTAATTGTAACTGGACGACAAGCTTTAATTCAACAGATAATATAAGCTGTCATGCTTCCAATGGTATTGGATCGACAGCTGTTGAAACAATCCAGATTGAGCCAGATTTTGAATCAAGTATGTAACATGTATGGATGTTTGAACATATCATTTAAAAATGCTCTTTTTACCTAAAAAATTTAAGGATGGGCGCACTAAGCTGTGCATGTGAGGAAATCACATTGCTTCTAATTCATTTTTTTTTTTCAAATGAAACACCAGAAGTCAACCATGATGCATTGAATGGTATTGGATCAACAACTGTTGAAACTACCCGCATTGTGTCAGATTCTAAATCAAGTATGTAATTCTGAACCATACGAGTTAGTTGAACATATAATTTAAAATGGCTTTTTAGGAGGGCCATCGATACAAATAAACCATATAAATACCATGATTTTTAATTTTACCTGCAATATCATTAAATGTAAGTATCAGAAAAACTTTTGCTGTAAAAATTTAGAAAGTTAGTGTTTGCTGTAAAATTTCTTGATAGACCCTTATGCTTGAGCCTTGTAGATTTGTAGGCGGCTACAGTTTCTTGTTCAATTTTATTCGGTTTCTTATGGACATCCTTTTTAAACAAAAAAAGCATAACTAACGGGTCAAAGAATAACCAGTTACTTTTCTACACCTGGTTTTACAGTTACATTGGGGCCAAGAATTGGAATATCTGTTGGTGGAATTGTGTTTGTTGTAACTCTGATTGTTTTTGCATTTATGATATATCATCATCTAAAAAGTGTAAAAAGTAAGATCATCTTACATTTTGCTGTGTAATTACGGAGGTACTTTGCCCACGACCAAAAATGTTTTACCGGTTCTAGTGTCATCTGTCTATTTGACCTTTCAGTTTACCCGTAACCACTAGTTATATTACCCCACTGCTTTAAAAGCAGGTTTTTAAGCTTCACACACAACAAAAAACTTTTTTCACATTTGTGTTTAAACATAAATCAAAGTAAAACAAAAGACCTAATTTCAACTGATTTTGTTGGGTCACTTTGGTATGTATGTTTTGCATGTAAGTTACCTCTCTAATATTGATAATAAATATTTCTTCCCAACTATCTTTTAAAAAAAATGTAAGCACCGCAAATGCAAAGTACCCATAAAGATGATTACCAAACCAATCTGTTGTATTTTTGCTTGACCCATAAATGTATTTACAGAGTCAAAAATTGGTGAAAATAGATACAACAGTTTGTATGCTTCGACTGAGGCTGGGAAAAGTATGGATGACCCATATGGAGGTGTCTACATGGGAGAGAAGAAAAAAAAAACAGGTAAAAAAGTTTTTATACTTCATTGCAATTTTGTTGTTGTGCCAAAGTGGTTAGTACGCTGACACTTTAATATGAATAACATATATTACTGCCAAAATATCTTCATTTAAAAAATAATAGGCGCTTTTATTTAGAAAATATAGAGCACCCATGAAAAGGATTATTATACTATTTAAAATTTTAATACTGTCCAAAGCAAAATTGTTCTGTTATTTTTTTGCTTAACATATAAATGTATTTACAGAGTCAGAAATATTAATATTTTAAGTTCAGCTTTTACAAAGAGTGCATATTTTTAGCAGTATTATCTTTGCAATATCAATGAAACGATTTAATAATGTTTCCAATTCACCCTGGGTGTAAAATATTGTTTCCAAATCACCCTCTGTAAAAATGTAAGCACTATTTACCTACTCAGCTAATATAAAGCACTCATGAACATGATTACTATACTATTTTACTTTCAATTCTGTCCAAACCAAAACTTGTCTGGTCTTTTTTGCTTGAATATATTTACAGAACCTGGAATTGGTGAAACAAGTTACACTGAGGAAGGGAAACGTATGGATGATCCATATGGAGGTGTTTACATGGGAGAGAAGAAAAAAATAACAAGTAAATTTCATTTTTAAAAGTTTCATTCTTTTATCAATAAAAAACTTCATTCCAATATCATTCATTTTTTTGATTTTGTTTGTATTTTCTCCTTAATTTAGTTTTTTTTTTCAGGTTTAACTGGTGACCCATTTGCTGCAGCTAACTATTTCCTTGGGTAAGCTCTGTTTTCTTTTAAAATGTACTAATTAAGAAAAATAACATACAGGACCAATATTTATTCAAAAACAGGAAAATTAGTGAAGAAATGTCATAAGTAAGATTAAACTTAGTTTTGATCCAATACATTTTTGTTTTTGTGTTGCAACAAAATTTTATGAACGTATCTAGCATTATTGTTTTGTAAGAAACTGTAAATGCAACCACTGCATGGTTTTTTTATGTCCCAAATTTGACTTTCATGTAGAAAATTGACAAAAATAAATTTAGAATTTGCGTTTATAAAACATGCCAAATGTTTGATGGTTTACTTAGGTTTTTATAAAATAGGTTTATTATTCCAGGAATTTTATTCATCAAGTTTGCATGGAATAGGTCTTATGTTCCATGGATATCTTTTCTTTTTAGTTTGAGTTGGATTTATTTGCTTGTGACAGGAAATGAAGTGTCATGTTACCTCTGAAATAATCATTGCTGTGTAATAGTTTACAATGCTAAAACAGTATGTGGAGACAGAGTTGTAACTGTAAACCTTTACTTAATACTGAACACTTTTATACTTACAGGTCTTAGGTCGAAGAAACCAACAAATCAACTTAGTGGTTACAATGATTATTGAACCTAGTCTGCTCTCAGGCATGTCTCAAGACACAAAGTACCCGGAGAACTTTGATCATTGACATTTCTGCATATTTTGTTATTTTTAACAAACAAAGATCAAACCTTTTTGGAACTAAGCAAAACATTTGCTTGC
Source organism: Phallusia fumigata (assembly GCA_008931825.1). NCBI lineage: Eukaryota > Metazoa > Chordata > Ascidiacea > Phlebobranchia > Ascidiidae > Phallusia > Phallusia fumigata. The sequence continues at coordinate 37,398 of QXVZ01033391.1, forward strand.
TTTTTATCATGCACTGTTGGTGTAGCTGTTTACTGTTGTGCACTACTGCATATAACGTCCTTACGTTACGCCGCTATTTCCGATTTGGTGAGTGTGTCGCTACGATTTCTTTTAACAAACGGAATATACGTAAAATAAGAAAACTGTGCAAGGATACTTGCATCAGGAGATTAGTAATGACGTTGTCAAAGAAAATTGCGTTTAAAAGTCGATTTCAAACATCATACAATGTGTCAGTGTCTACTAACACTAAAAAAAAATTTTAAGATGCTAAATAGGCATTGTGTTTGGAGATTCGTACGGTTGATCATGGTCATCTTAGTCGTTTATTTGCTTTTCTGTAAAAAAATAGCGATTTAACAGCTGTACCGTTTATCACATGAAAGTCTTAAATCAAAGGTAACATTGTTGTTTATCCATGCGTACGTTATTTTTGTTCCTGTCAACCCCACAACGGCGTTTACAATTGTACAAATGTGAAAAACTTGTTGCAAAATGCGACTTGTTGTGAACCTGAGAATCATCTCGCTTGATATCAACTTGTTCCTAACAACTAATTTGCATAGAAAAAAATAATATGCAAATTGCTTGCTGGAAAGTAAACGTTATCGATTTAGTTCAAGCCTTTGAAACATATCCTAAATGTGTTAGCAGTGTAAGCGGCAAAACATCATTATTTCCTTTTCGTTCTTATTCATTACTTCAACAGAACACCAGAAGCCAACCGTGATGCATCGAACAACACCTTAAACATTTTGCGTCACTTCTTTTTGAGTTTGTAAATGTTAATCATTGTGACATTGGTGGCGTGTTGTATAATAAAATAAGGATTTTGCCTTGCCCACAATGTGTTTATTTAGAGTATCATTAGTGACAAAACCATACCCTTGATAGATAAAAAGTTATTTAAATCTTACTTTTTATAATCCTTAAATATTTTAACGGTGCATGGGTGCACGAAAAACAATTCAGCTTGATTTGTTTGCGTAAAGTTACACCACTTTATGAGCTAATAAGCCAATTCACTCTTCAGAAAATCTGTAGGTATATACCCAGGCAATTTTTTCAAAATTTCTTACTAAACAACTAAAAAAACAACTAGTTTTTGAATCAATCATGATAAGTTTACATTTGCTTCAGCTCCCTGTAAGTGTTTTTACAAATGATGTCTTTTCCTGTATTTTTATTTAGCTTTCCATAATTAAAAAGAGTTATTTACAAACACAACCAGCTCGCTATTTGAAATGCAACGACCCAATTCTGACGATAGAAAAACTTCGTTCTCAACGGCACTTGCATCCGGACACTACAAGGATGATACGAGGAAATTTGCATTTATTATGCGATGTTAAAACATTATCACATGTGGCATTACTTTCCGAAAACACAACAAAACAAAATAACAAGACACTAAACAGGCAGAAGAGCATTGTGTTTAGAGATTCGTACGATGGATCACCGTCATCTTTGTCGTTTGTTCGCTTTTCTGTGAAAAAATAGAAATTTAATACCTATAACGTTTATTACATGAAAGGGTTAGTACGGAGTATGCCGGTTAAATAGTCTAATCAAGCTCAATAGATCCGTTTTATTTTTTATTTACACATAACCTCTGCAGCAGGTAGCACGTACTGTTTAAACCAGTGGTTCTCAATCTTTTTTTCCATTTTTATTCCTTTAACCGTTTTTTAAAGCTAAAATCTCCCACCTAAAAATTTAGTTCGTAAGTGGCATGTTAACATCGTATATTAAACGGAGACACTAAGTTCTTTTAAACTTTATATTTATTGCTACAAACCGTCGACACGTTTAAAACCAATGCACATAGGCATGATAACGTAACCTTTGTTTTAGTCATATTGTGATTGCTTGTATTCGATGATGGTTGTTTTAAGAATGTTCAAAGTTGAATAGCTGGCTATTCTAGAATAGTTGTTTCGAATCCAAGTCTTATATTATTTTTATTATTTTTGTAGAATGCGACACAGAATTACAAGCAACAAAACAACAATAAGGGGAAGACAAACGGCGTTGTATCGTCGCTGTTGCGTCTGTGAATGCCACTCGCATCAACACAAAGTGCAGACGAATTGCGTACGCTCGTTTAACATGTGTTTCGGACCAAATAATATCGGTTCCAATTACCCGATATAAACGGCAAATTTGGATTCAAATCCTTAGGATTCGATATTCTACTTCATCCTAGTTGTTTTTACTTCAAAATTACTCAAATTATTCTTCTGCCGATTTTGAAATGGAAACAACAAACCTAATCATACCAAAGTTAGCATCTTAATTAATAAACAGATAAACGCAAGCAATTTTAGACTGCGTTATTTTAACACATTAGGTGAAAAATTTGCATAAGTTTCATGCTTTGAAACACTGTGTCTTATATGTAGTTGACATGTGCTCAGCTCGACAGATCTTTTCCATCGTGGTCAAGAACGTCACCTTCCTCACAAAGACACGTGACATTGTTGTGTTACCCTCAAAACGGTCTGAGCAGCCACCCAAGTTTTCCTACAGGAAAAAACAGAACTGTTGTGTCAGGATTGTAAACATCATGAATTATTACATTTTGGGACAATTGGAAGTAATAATTGTAGTTGACACAAACCACTGCAATTAAGTATTTTTGGCATGCGTACGCTAAAAGTTAATTCACTGGTACGTCGTTTTGCGTTTTTTGTGTTGCCATAACAAGGTCGAAAACTGGTTTAACAGTGTGTCATTGCATTTTATCATCTGTAGTTACGCGTTAAGCTAACAAAGTTTGAAAAAAACAAGCGTCAGCAAACGAGGGTATGAGCCAAAGTTCGAGTAGGCGGTATAAAGGTGCTTTTCTCGAATTGTTATATTAGTCCGACGTTTTGAGAGGCAGTTATAAATTTATCAGAAAAATAAATATTGAACAACCTTTGTCAATATAGCCACAGCCAACGGTGACTTTGTGAAATTAGGTACAGACAAAATGTCGGTTGTAACCATCACACAATGCTATAGTTCAAATGCCATAGTGATTCATTGTATTCGATAGAAGTTATTGTTATTTCAACATTGCTCAAATCATTCTTTCGCTGCTTTTGAATTTAAACAGCAAACCTAAAGGATATTAAAGGTAGTGTGATATTAAAGCGCCTGCCAGTGTAAACTACGGTATTTTAACAAATATATTTTGGGGATATGACTACAATTTCCCACCAAGATGGTCAAGTGGTTAGCGCAACTGCCTTGTGTTCGCAAGGTGGCCCAAACTAACGTTGGAACTGCAATGATAGGTAGCTCGACGATGGACTCATCGCAAGCATAAGTTGGTTGGATTTCAATCTCTAATAAACCGGAAATGTTTGCTAATTATTTGTTTGCTAACGAAAGTCGAAGATAATCCGACAAAATTAAAACAAAGGTATTCTGGCTTTGGGTGGAAAGGGTAACCTTTCTGTGCCAACGATTTCAAAACCGAAAGTTAATTTGAACATCTGCTTATTTCGGAACGATTCTCGTTTAACATATGTTATTGGCTTCAATGTTTACGTAGTACGGACCTAGCAGATGGCAGTTTGTCTGAAGCGCAATTACAGTAAACGAAGGATTTCATTTCGAATTTTGAATCGTGGTCAAACCATCACATGTACAACATGTCGATATAAAAAGCAAAGGTGTAGAATTACAAACAAATTTAACAAACCCGTTAGCGAGACGAACTTGAATGGAATTTCTATGGAACTTCAAAGCTATCCAACATTGTTCAATCTGCCACAAAAACATTGTGTTACGTGGTGATTGTTTGTTTCATTTTTATCAACGATGTCACCGAACAAAGCCGGAATACGTTATGCGCAAAATGAGTCCGCCGTCGAACTACCTGCCTCATTATGTGCCGTTGGATCGTTTTTATTTTTCTTTGAAAATGGTTACTTCAATTTGGATCAACCAATCCAGTCGGTTGAATCAATATGGCTTAGGTTTCTTGCTCAGAAAACACAAGTGACCGTGACAGGATTAGAACCAACAACCGTGCGGGCAGTCCGGGCACAAGGCAGTCGCACTAACCACTAGGATCATATTGGCACAAATGTTTACATTTTGCTAATTTCAATGTTGTGATGCAAGAGTAAAATCACTAAAGCCAAAGTGATAACACACAAAACAGTCCATAGATCTATTAGAATCATTATTAACACACAACCTCTGCAGCAGGGAACACGTAGCGTTGAGACTTGAGGAGATCTGCAAACTGCAAACAGTCGCTATATGTTCCGCTTCAAGCTAACGAAGTTATTTGTTTAAACGGCGTCAGCCAAAGTTCGAGTAAGCAGGACATCGAGTGTTTTCCCGCCTTGTTAAATTTGTCCGACTTTAAGCAAACATAATTTGGTACCAGGTAATGTTTACTTCCCAAAGCAGACAAAAGGTCGGCTTTGAGAGGCAGTAATAAATTTGTCAGAAAAATTTACATGGAAAAAACATTGTCAACATTGCCACGGTTGAGGGCGACGTTGTAAAATCAAGTACAAACGGAACCTCGGTAGTAATCCTGACTCATTGCCATAGTTCACAACAACAACCAATTTATTCTGGTGTCAGTGTTTTCCAAACAGTGATACGCGTACCAGGCATTCCAGGTGATGCGCGAGCACCTCTAGCGTATTAAATTGAACTGCGTTCTTCGTTGGATTTAAGTCATTCGATTTGGAAAATAAGTAAGTAATCTGACCGAAATTATTTTTCTTGCAACAAGTGGTACGCGACGACAGTGCGTTACTTCCAAGTGGTTTGCGACCACAAAAAGGTTGGGAACCACTGCAGTATGTATTATTAAAACGGGTATGATATAAAGCGAGTAGAAACTGTGCGACGGTTCAAGTACAAACAAGGGTCGTAATCCTGACACAATGGCATAGTTCAAAACAACAACCTAATGTTTTTGCACAATGTGTTTTCCAACCAGTGATACGCGTACCAGGCATTCCAGGTGATACGCGAGCACCTCTAGCGTAATAAATTGAACTGCGTTCGTCGTTGCATTTATGTCATTCGATTTGGAAAATAAGGAAGTTACCTGACCGTAATTATTTTTCTTGGAACAAGTGGTATGCGACGACAGTGCGTTGCCTCCAAATGATACGCGACCACAAAAAAACCACTGAATTATGTATTATTAAATCGGGTATGATATAAAGCTAATAGAAATTGTGCGACCCGGAGAGAGGTGAGGACTTTAAGCGCAGTGCGGACTGCAATATCTGTCAATGCGTCAAATTACCTGCCTTATTATTTTGTGGATCGTTTTTTGTTTTTGCTTTTTAAGATGATTACTTTAATTTGGATCAACCAATCGGATTCGCTACAAAATCTGGTAATTCTGATAGGAGTTTGATGTATGTAGTTGATTCGTAAAACGCAAACGGTCCAGTGAGGAGCGACAGCGCCACCTAGCGGTTTCAAAAGTCGAACCAAGCTACTCAACAGTTTGTGGAAAAGGCAAAAACGAACCTCCTTCAAACTGGCGCAACAGACCAGACAGTAAGTTCCATTATTCTGGCGACGAATAAATCCGTAAACCAGGTAGTTAATAATCTTAGCTAATTATCCACTTACACATTGTAAGTTAAGTTTCTCAACTCACCAGAGCAAGCTTGTGTGGCCTCATAATGCTCCCCGTTCGTCACCAAGGATTGAAACCAGTTAGAGAACCGAACTTGAGTAGAATTTCTCCAGGACTCCAAATCCATCCCATATTTTTTAATCTGCCACAAAAACATAATATGTTACGTGGCAAGAACAAATGGTTAACTTTTTTACGATTAGGTCAAACGCGTCAAACAGTTCGGTCAAGTGAGGAGCGACAGCGCAACCTAGCGGAAAAAAAACCTTATGACGAACCGAGGGATTATCTTTCAGAGAATTTTCAAGTCGGCCCAGCATTGTGAGGTTTAGCCGGCCAGTATAAACTGCCTACCAATTGACCCAACACACCCGAAGGTAAATGCCATTATTGTCTCCAGACTGCGAGGTTAAGAGGCGAACTCTTGCATAAATTATACTGTCCCGTTCAAGTATGAATTGGCGGAAACACGTGACACCAAGTTGGGTTCGTACAGTTGCAGTTCAACCTGCATCAGAAATGTTTTGGGGAAATAGTTGCCTGCTAAGAAAAACAGATTTATTTTGGTAAATCATAAGTAGTCTGAACACAAATGCCCTGAGTGGGTAGTTTAAAATACTTTGGGCAGTCAACAGGGCAAAATTAAATTAAGAAATTGTCTTTACCCTTTTTATGCTTTGTGTTGGTGTGGTCTGCAGTTATGACACAGACTGCAAAGAAATGAGCATTTGTTTAAAAGGTGACAGGGGATAGATTTGCCACCACAACGTTAAGCTTGGTTTAAGGAAGCTAGTAATGGCCCTGTCAACTGCATTTGAAGTTTTAGATTTAAATCTTCGTCTTCAACATTTATACCAGTCCAGAAATTTTTGAACATAAAACCAGAAATTCCAACATGTTTGTTTTCCCATTTGTGTCATAATGTCTGCAGACTTTTTAAACATTGCAAACTTATTTTAAACAACAAAATGGCAACTGGGATTTAAGAGGGGTTGTACGAAACAGGATGTAGTCAGAAGTGGTGACTTGGGTTACAAATTAGCGTGCAAAATTACTCAACACATACTGCCTGCTGGTGTTAAAACACAACCCCAGGAGTCAAGTTGCATGTATCTTGACGGGCCCACGTCGGCTACACAAAGTGTTCAGCTGTATTTAATGTGTACCGTCATATATACCAGCCTCCTGATAACATACCTGCATCAATCGAAGCAAGGAAACATCTAAAGTGTCGGAGCGAAGTTTTGAGTTGTAGGCATACTTTTCTTCAGTTGACAATTGAAAATAGTTGGTTGGAGATGAAAACTCATTGCAATATGTAGTAGAACCATCCACATTCTATGATAAAACCTTTAGTACAAAAACAACTGTTTGTATGTTGTATTGTGGTGTAATGGCAACATGAAAAACAAGTATATATAATTTAAAAAAATAAAAATAACCAAGTGTTGTATTTCTTATGGTTACCATGGAATTGCAGTGGTTTACAGAATAGTGAATTCATAAAATGATGCAACCAGATGGTGGAGAAATGGTGATGAAAAATGTGGCATTCGGAATCACATTGGTTGTAGCACTCTCAATAACTCTATAAAATTGAGTGCAATTACTAACATACATTATATCATTTGCATTTATTTGTCATTGTAAAATTATATTTGCACAGATCCAATAAAGTTTCAACAACTGCTGTTGTCAATAGCAGCTTTAAAAATACAAAATACCATTTACTAAACTAAAGTTTGTTTGGTATTTTTGTTGTAAAACTTCAATACACTTTTGCCAAAGGGAAAAATGCAGTGATAAATTAAAAGTTTTAACAAAGCAGTGGCCAATTGTCTCACCTTCAACCAGTATGGAACTGATGTGGCTTGGTGAAGATTCATTGGGAACACACAAACAAAATGTTTGAACACTTGCATGCTGTTACACCTGCACAAGACACTTCAGCATCAAGGCGAACTGTAGACATGTCTTTGCACAACATCTTAAAGGGTCACAAAATACATAAATTATGAAATACAAAATCACATTTGTAAGCATGGCCTTATGGTAAAATAAAGTCTGCCATACAATCTTTAGTGTAAGGTAACTAAGATGCAAGAACGAAAACCAATTAGTTTTACATTATTTTCTGATTTATGAGTTTGCAAAAATCTTTTTACTCATCCTGTCCTTGGGCCTACAGTTCAATCCAAAATGCAAAAGTTGTTTTACCAATAGTTAGTCTAAAAATGCATTGGGCATAGAAGTGGATTGCATACAATAATGTTCCGTATTTATAAAAAAAAATAGCACTTACAACACAACTGGGACCAGGTGCTAGTACACCCTCATGCAATGCCACTGATAAGTTTTTGCTTTTGGGGTTTTTGAGGAGTTTTGTTGATGTGAGTCCTGAGACCAGCTGAAGAAATAACCAGTTGATTTGACCTATGTTACAAAATTCTTATAAAGTAGGAGTTTTGCTGATACCCTGAGCTCTGAAAAGGTTACTCGTTTAAAGCTTATTTTAAAAAATTTAAGTAGGTAACATATCATCAAACACTCAAAGCAATATGCTAAATTACAGCAAATGCTGTAGTTTATGCGTGAAAAATGTTTGATGTGAGTTCTAGTCCTAACATGCTTCTCCTTGAAGCATCACCATAAGTAAGACAAAAAAATTATTTTCTTGTCATGAGAAAGTACCTTACAGCCACTCCAATTAAGTTATATGTAATTTAGTCAACTATCCGTTACAGTCCTAGCAATGCCAATAGGTAGAAAACTGACTAGATTGGACTTGATTTTAACAGAGTAAGATGATTTTAAGTCATGTCAAAAGTGCCCACATTTATGCACACACATTGGGTACATTTATTCCATTCTTTTTTCTTCATTTCCTCTTTGTTTTGGATTACTTTTTGGCAGCCAGCAGCTCATCTACTCATGCAAAACAAATATCACGAAGCCAACAAGTTGAGCTTTCATCTCACTGGTGAATTCATGGCTGAAGCAACGAATTATTCATGTTTGTAGTAAGTTTGTAAGCTTGTCCTAAAGCAGGCCACGTAAGGTTGTAACAGAAGTTACAACGCCACAACATGAAAAACTGTTTCGTCGCAAAAACTGAAAACAATTGGTTTCCATGTAACACCTTTAACCTTTCGACCTTCTAAATGCTAGCAAGTTTCTTTAATCAAGCGTGACGGTCTAATGGCAACGAACTGTGAAATTTTTCTAAACGACAAATGTTAAACAAATGTAATGTGTGTAACGTACAACCAACGTGTTTTAACAAAATACGTCTTTAAAATTAAAGAAAGTCTAATATTTGAGAGCATTTTAATTTGATAAGGGGGAATTCCCTAATATGATAAACCATTTTTTCAGGGAAATGTACCTTTCGTACAAAAAAAGAATGCATTTTAGCCATGATCACAAGTTTAATTCCTTTAATAATGAAAACGTTTGTTTAATGCATAAACCCATTCATTATGCATCTATTTTTGCATTACTACCAGCTCGAATATGGTGGCACTAAATACCGAATGGAACTTTTGTGGATCTCGTTATGTTGGGGAGAACTGATTGACTAAAGTTTAAAAAAATAAGAAAATAAATACCACTGGTTTACTTTTCGGAAAATACCAAGCCACTGGTTCACCGCACAAGAGAGTTTGATCTTTTTTAATTGAGTAAACGGACAGTGATACAAACGAGAATGTGGTGCTGCAGTATGATGCATTAAGGCAGTGATTCTAAACCGGGGGTTTCCCTATGGGGGGATGTATTTTCTAGGCGGAAATTTTATTTAAAACAGAAATTATCAAAAAGTTTATCAATTGTAAGAAATCAGTTTATCTTCCTTTTATACTAACATAAACATACTAAACTGAATTTCCGTTGGGAGATTTTGGTTTTGAATATTGGTTAAGGATGTCTATGGAATGAAAAAAAGAGAACCACTGCATTAAGGCAATTCGTCTTGGCAACATTAATTCGAATTGGTGATCCTGTAGCATTCGCCTTTGTATTTTTATCGCCTTTATCTTTTTAAACACGATTCACACGTTACGTCACTCAGAAATCGAACCGCTGGATGACCAGCCCCAATTTAATCTTCTTATCTAGCATTCGAACTTTCCGGATGTGGTTAATATGTGCAAACCTTGGTAAACACATCCATCGTTTGTCACACGGACCGCACGAGTTTAGAGACGGCATTCTCATAGCCTTAAGCCATACCTATTTATTTTAAAAGCCCTTTCATTCTATGTGATTCTTAACCGCGAAAAACGCGTTAAGCCCTTTCTATTTTAGCGCGATTTTACCGCCACCGAGGGAGACAGAGATCGAACTCAAGCAACCGGACTAATTGTTAGCCTAGTCAACGTAATTAAGTGTATTCTGTCTCAGTAATCAACTGGAGTTTATCTTTTTATTCGTTGAACGCATCTTCGTTATTCATGTAAGTAGCGTTGTATGCTTCACTAAATTTAATACAAACCAGTAATTCCTAAATGCACTGTTTGTTTTGGAGTCATTATCAGAGTTAGTAGGCGTCACGAAAACCCTACAATCCCCCGTTTAGTTTAACAACGCGAGTTTTGTAAGCTTTGGTATCGCATAATACCTCCCATTTACTGTAAGCTTTAAGTTCGGTTGGACTTTTCCTACAGCAGATGTCATCCTTAGAATCCTGAGGTTTAAAGGCTTAATTTAATGAGTTTAGGTTGCCTTACGGATGTGTAAGGAATGGGATCAAAGGCAATGCCTGTAGCCATTATTGCTGCGAATCGTTTGTGGATCTGCCTAACTTCGGGGTCTGCTTACGAAACATACAGGTTTGTTGAAATTTCGCTTGGTGAAAGATCATGGCGACACAGTTGCATTCAAACAATCACCAAGCCGGAAATAGCTGCGCAACTCAACAGAGCGCAAAATATTAAAGGGAACTGGAAATTTGTCAAACGGAGTTGAATGCGTTGCAATTACATTGTAAAAGAATATAGCGTTACATAACGGATCGAGTCCCATCGTTGGGTGGGCGCAATATGAAATCAAGACTCTGGTTTCAGTGACAAACGATATCACGAAGGGGGTAACGTTGTCCGCTGAGTCATACTGTCGCAACAGTTGGTCATGTCTAGGCTTACCATACGTCCCGCTTTAGCCGGGACTGTCCCGGTTTGAACGCCTTGTCCCGGTGTCCCGCCCGGTCAGCCAAAATATCCCGGTTTTTGTTTAGCTGTTACCCATAATCTGGTGTGGTTTATTGACCCACATCTCTATTAATAACGTATATTATCAAGTTAACAAATGACCGAAAATACACTACCTGTACATAAAAATTAATTGCAGATTTCAGTGCCAATAATTTTGTCGGGCTATTTTTTATTAAATTAGTCATAGTGGTTGTACGTTTGGGTTGCATGTCAGAAAAAAACGCTTTATTTGCCTGCTTGTTTGAAAAGCGTCCCGGTTTTGAGTTGTAAAAATATGGTAAGCCTAGTCATGTCGCAACTACAGTCCCATTCTTGATTAGCCTGCATTGTTAGGAAACGGCTACCAGCAACAAAGATATTGCGACATTCCCGCAACAAATGGCCCTCAAGGACTCGTTGGACAGTAATGTTACTGAATTAGAATTTACGGAGTCTAAATCACAAGTGAGCTAAAGCAGTTATTACAACTTGTGAATCGTAACAAATTGGAATCAGTTATCACACGTTACGCACGCTTAGCCGTTGGATAGCGTTTGAACAAGGTTTTAGAACACGCAAGAGATAAGCTGTTGGTTTTACAAACAACAAGAAAACCATAGTCCGCTATGTGTACATGGAACATTGTTAAAAGCGTGTGGTGCAACAAAACCTCCAAAACAACAAAGCATCTGTTTCGCCATCGGAGATTCATTGCGACACCGTGGTGTTGCTCTATCGTATTGACAACGCACAACGGTCTTGTACACGACAGTGCAACCCTGTTTTTCCGAGTGACGATTGCCATAAAATAAACATTGGCACACAACATAGCTACAACTGCTGACGCAACAAAGCTTTGTGTGGCGGAACCTTATTTCTAACTGGAAATTTTAGTATTGTAGTCAAAATGAAATTATCAAAGTAAATTTTTTCATTAAGCAAGTTTACCCTTTATGGTGAATGATTACCAAACGGGTTCCTGTTAGTTTAGAAGTAAACAGAATAAAGTATTTGCAACAAAAGCCCACAAATCCTTGTCAAAAAGTGTCAGCGTGTAACTATCCTAAATTGTTTTAATGCCAAACCTGTTAGTTTTACAGTGGCTTTGTTTTATAGACACATATCATATAAAGCTCTATGCAATCTGTTTGTAACCACACAACGAAATATTTTATATGTGCAAAATGCATAATCAAAATAATAAATCAAAAAAATGCCTAAATGCACTGTGTAAACTTCAGTAATATAAGCAATAAAATATATATATGTGCAACATAAACAATGTTATTTTTTGCTTCTTTTTTTGTGGCAACACCATATGCCAACACCGACGAAAACAATAATCAATATCAGGACTGCGATGCCAATTCCTATCCAGGCTCCAATTGCTAAAGAAAGGATTATTCATCAGTTAATATCATCAGTGGATCATTTATGTGTTAGCAAAAGTTATGAGGGTCTTTTACTATTTTTGTACCAAAGTTTGCAAATTATCTTACCCAAACAGACCCCGCTTGAAGTCCATTTGCCAGGTTCAGTGCAGGAAGCACTGAAACTTCCTGCATATCCATTGCTACAAAGAACACTGACTGATTGGCCGACTTGTGATTCACACTTTAGGGTGTTGTTGACTGAATGATCCGAGGAAATCATGCTTTGATTACAAGTTGCTGTACAAAACATGTTTACTTCTCTTATACCTTATAAAAGCAGCAATGTGCATATTAATTGAAATTAATGCTTGAGATGGGTTGAGTTTAATTTGCTTCAAAGTTCTTGATAGAAAACACAGCGATACAACTAGAAGGGTGGCTTAGCATATATAGACATTCACATACACTATTACCCGATATTAAGAGGATATATTCCACACATTATATTACATTGGGTGACATTATTGTTTCTGCTGGCAGAAACGCATGGGTCCCCACACATGCAAAGTTCTACATATTGCGTTTTTCAGAAAACATGTCAAGGCTATAGACATAAACAAAGCAATCAGTGCACCACAAAGACATGTTCTACAAACTGTCCAAGTTACATCAAGTTTGGACATTGTTTAATAATATTACACATTTTAGGGGGCTAGTGGGGTAACTGCTGGGCTATAGGGTAAAAAAAATTAATTATTGCACCACAATGACATGTTATACAAACTGCCGAAATTTCATCTAATTCAGAGATCGTTTAGGTATTTGCCCCATATTAGGGGGCTAGTGGGGTAAGTACTGGGGCTGTAGAGTAAAAAACCCTAATAATCGCACCACAATGACATGTTATGCAAACTGTCCGAATTTCATCTAATTCGGAGATTGTTTAAGTATTTGCCCCATTTTAGGGGGCTAGTGGGGTAAATGCTGGGGCTGTA
>QXVZ01033392.1:6842-17063 GCA_008931825.1 Phallusia fumigata
CTCCTCAAAGCTCCTGAGCTTGCCAGGACAGAGTCCCGGAATCCTCACACAGGTGTTTTGCACTTCAGGTTGTTTGTTTATTTATCTTATTCAAATAGAATCCAAGACAAGAAAACAATGCATTAGAGTTTGCTAAAGAAACTTCAAAGAAACATAAATTACATGGAAATACTGTACTACGCTATGTAAAGAGCTCTTGGCGACTGCCGAGCTGCAGCTGCTCTGGGCTTTGGCATTATCCGTGCGTTATTTAAACTCTGGGTATTTTGGGCGTGAACGATGTAAAGCGCTCTTACCATTGGTTAACATGTCTGAATCACACAAACGAACAGCCAATCACAACGCAGCATATGAAGTACGAAAAACCACACACGAGCATGTCGGTTTAAAGTAGCACTGCATCCTAATCAAGCAGGGAACGGAAATATTACAAAGTTCCCAGGCCTTTTCGCCATGTCGAACCATACGGTTTGGGTAAAGTTTCTCATGAGTCATAAATTTGACCTCCATGCGAGCTTTGAGCTCGTACACCGAAAAATCAACTATTTTGCAAGCGCTAATGGCTAATTTTGCATAATTTACGCTAGTGGTCGCTACAAATTACCCTTCGCTACGTTTTTAAGCAATGAGCAATATGTGGTCATTGCAATGTTTTGGGGCATTGAAATTGTTACACACGACATACGATACACAAATATAATGATATACTTGATCTCTGGAAAGTTCTTGATCAAAACACGTTATAACAATGGCATTAAAGTTTCTGCGATAAACAATTTCTGCACGATGTAGTGATAGCAATAAAATCTTCACGCAAACCGCGACAATGCAATAATATCGGATTGACAGCGACGGCTAATTAGTCGCGATTGAGCAGCACACTTATTGCCTGGACATCGAATAAATTAACTGTGTATTTATTTATTTTTTACAATTTGGACAGGCAACAAATGATAGTAATTGGAATGGTAGTCTTGGCTGACAGTATATTGTACTACGCGACGAAAATAACACAAGCAATGAATATGGTCTATGAAAGGTGGACGTTAACGTCAACTTGTTTTCGAAATGCGTAAATAATTTGGTAAATTTGCGTAGGATTGCCACCCAAGCGAGTCGATGTTATGAATAAACCACGTAAGCTAACAGAGAGTTCAAAATGTAACTCAGGAGTATGTCCATACATAGATCGTTCGTAAGAGTTTCGCGTGTAGCGTAGTATCGCATGTATTAAATAGTTAATTTCTCGTAAGAAAGAGTAAATAAAATAGCGCCTATATGTCGATTGAGCTGTACTCAAGAAAGTATCGTTGTTTGTTCGTGATCAGTAAAGTAGCGCCTCGTCGGCGTCATCGTGATGATGCGATGTCGTATATTAGTTTTGCGTTATGAAGTAAGTTAGGCGACAGATAATTTGCTAGCATTATTGTAAGTAAAAATAAAGTTCGTTTTATATATTTCCTGGGCGCAGAGTTATAACTCAAGACAAGGTACAAATGTCTCCAGGAAAGGTCACGTCNACTCTGCGTCCAGGAAATATATAAAACGAACTTTATTTTTACTTACAATACTGCTAGCAAATCATCTGTCGCCTAACTTACTTCATAACGCAAAACTAATATACGACATCGCATCATCACGATGACGCCGACGAGGCGCTACTTTACTGATAAAATATTAATCTTATCAAACGTTCAATTGCCAAAGAACTTCAATTCAATGAAAGTAACTGATTGCTAACTTTTTTTGCACAGAAATGGAAATAATCTGGAAAGCCAATAATATATTTGTACAACATTTCATATGTCGACTTCTATTTTTTTGATTGGAGAATTTCTGAACCTGCATCTAACATACTTTTTGGATACACAATGATTTCAAGGTAAACTTACAAAAAAAGTTACAATAGTAACTGCCAAATCTGTAAGTGTAAAATTTAACTTCACAGTAAAAATGGACTTTTGATAAATGAGACAGAGATCAAAGTCTAAAATATTAGTATAGAAAATATTAAATATTAGAAAATATTAGAAATTAACAAAAATATTAGAAATTGTTTCGGAAACGGATCAGTTTTGTAAGTGAAATCTTTAAATGTTTGCACTACTAAGCAAAATTAGAGAATGTGCTTTGTTTGTCACCTGGCGTTATCTCAAGGAGGTACGTTTTTTATTGATTAGCAAATTAGAACGTGTGTTAAACATCACCACTACATTTATGGTTTCACCATTTTCAGGCCCAGATTGCTTCTATGATGATGATGACGTACTTTTAGTACCGGTTCAATTTTCGATTGGAAACGAATCGGTGGTTGACTCAATGCTGCCACCTAGTGTGAAACCTCTACCTACCGGTTTTATTCAGTTTCGTGCCTTTGGAAGCACTGGAAACGTCTACGCAACGTGTCCAGCTGTCAGGTTTTTATTTTTTAAATTTAGAAAAAAGTATTTCTATGCTTCAGTTGTGGTTCTGTCCTACATGGTTCGGCGCTGTATGACAGCTGGTTCGGGTGGGACGCACTACGGGTTGCGCGACAAAGTCCTCAAATATTTGTTTTGTAACCACAGTGTTGTTTTGTTTAGAGTGAATGATTGGCGAAGCGAATATGTGTGTATTGGTGGAATGAAGAATCCAAATTATCCCTACTTGGATGACTGCAATGATTTTACAAGTAAGTTGCTGCTGCGATTTTTAAGATAACTTAAATATTTCTACCTAAACTGTTCTTAATAATTCCATAGATTGGAACGGACTACCAACCACACTCATTCAAACGTCTCCAGTAGATTATGCTCATTCCCAGAGAGACTTGGATTCCACAATTATGATCTTTTATCGATAAACTCATTTGAATTCGATGAGCCTCTTGTTACATTGCGACAAATGCAATTGATTCAAGTTTTAGGCTGATAAAACATTTCAACAAACCAAATTAGTTTGGTTAATCACTGTACAATTAAAATCTACGCATAATAAAACACTACATGTGCTTTTTAAGTAATCTACTTCAAACATGTGTTTTTAAGTAATCTTCCAATCAATTTGTAAATGAATTATTTGACACTATTTGATTTGACTCTCCAACACAATTTATTTGACTCTCCAACACAACAGTTTGTTTTTAATTCCTTTCGTATTCCCTGATGCGAAACCTTTTCAAAACGATTTACTTTGGGACTAATAGAAAAGGTCAACATGTGCGATTTTGAATTTCCAACTTGATTAGCTGTTCCCTAACAGACGTCAAACCGCAGAGGTTTGTATTTGGTGTGAAGCACCATGTGTGTTTTCAAATTTCCAGCTCGGTTAAATCTTTGCTCACAAACATCACATCGATGAGGTTTCGCTATAGTGTGGGTCAACACGTGCTTTTTAAATTTTCACCTTGGCTAAATGTTTTTTTCACAAATATTACATTGATGCGGTTTTTTCTTTGGTGAGTCAACATGTGTCTTTTCAAACTTTTAGCCCAGCCAAATCTTTTCTCACAAATATCACATCGGTGTGGTTTCTCTTTAGTGCAAGTCAACATGTGCTTTTTCAAATTTCCACCTTGGCTAAATTGTTTCTCACAAACATCACATCGATGGGGTTTCCGTTTGGTGTGGGTCAACATGTGTGTTTTCAAATACCCACCCCTGCTAAATCTTTTTTCACAAACATTACATCGATGAGGTTTCTCGTTGGTGTGAGTCAACATGTGTGTTTTTAAACTTCCACCATGGTTAAATCTTTTTTCACAAACATCACATCGATGGGGTTTCTCGTTGGTGTGAGTCAACATGTGTATTTTTAAACTTTTAGCCCATCCAAATCTTTTTTCACAAATATCAAATCGGTGCGGTTTCTCTTTAGTGTGAATCAACATGTGCTTTTTCAAATTTCCACCATGGCTAAATTGTTTTTCACAAACATCACATCGATGGGGTTTCTCTTTGGTGTGGGTCAACATGTGTGTTTTCAAATACCCACCCCTGCTAAATCTGTTTTCACAAACATTACATCGATGAGGTTTCTCGTTGGTGTGAGTCAACAAGTGGATTTTTAAACTTCCAACATGGCTAAATCTTTTTTCACAAACATCACATCGATAGGGTTTCTCTTTGGTATGCGTCAACATGTGTCTTTTCAAACTTTTAGCCCAGCTAAATCTTTTTTCACAAACATTACATCGATGAGGTTTCTCGTTGGTGTGGGTCAACAAGTGTATTTTCAAATTTCCGCCTTGGCTAAATTGTTTCTCACAAACATCACATTGATGCGGTTTCTCTTTGGTATGCGTCAACATGTGTGTTTTCAAAGTTCCACCTTGGCTAAATTTTTTCTCACAGACGTCACACCGATGAAGTTTGTTTTTAGTGTGGGTCAACATGCGTGTTTTCAAATTACCACTCTTGCTAAATTCTTTCTCACAAAGACTACACTTGTGTGGTTTTTCTCCTATGTGGGCACAAATGTGTTTTTTTTTTAAATCCTTTTCGAATTTTAATAACTTTTCACATATGTTTGTTCAGAGCTCATTTTCGGGGTTGTCATATTTTCACAATTTCATTAACCAAGTGCTGTGAAAATATTTGATCTGAAAAGGTGAGAAATTGTAGCTGTAGTGTTTTTTTGCACACCAGAATCTTCACTGACTCTGCAACCAACATCTTTTGTCAAACATTGATCTTTACAGGGGAAATATTATGTTCAATGGGCGTTGTAATGACGTTGAAAGCAAGTTGCACGGTAATAAAATAGCACCTATATCATCTTTGTTGTAGCGTTGCAAAAACATCAAACAATTTTAGCAACGAAATAAGAACTTGCGGAGAAAAAACATGAATGGTTTCATTTCGTTAGTAGACTTTAAACAATTTGTTTTGATATGAAATGTTGCATAAACTAATTTGTGTCCTTTGGGCACTTGAAGGCTGCGCTGGGTATTTTAGACATCGCATTTTTTGCAGATAAGTGAACACTGCAACATCGTACAAAACATCGCACGCTTTACGGCTACCTCGTAATAATCGTTTCGCATTTATTTCACGGCTTTCGGCCAACTTGATTTATTTTAACGAAAACAAATTGTATCGACGACCCCAATTTTCATGAATTTCATTCGTGAAAGTGACTAAAATATACTTACTTAACTGTGTCGTTCTGTTATAAATTCACTGTCCGACTACAATTACGGGCGTAGTCTAATTTTCTAAATTGTACATCAAAGTAGGTATCCCTGGAAATTTCTAGAAGTGATACTCTCGTTTACTTTTTGTTTCTATCGTTTACTTTTTTGTTTGATTTGTTTCTACGAAAACTACCCATGACGGCTATCGTTGCTTACTTGTTGCCAATTGGTTTTGCCCACTAAGTACAAAAAAATACTATTCTAACACCAGGATAACTGCCACTTATCACAAACCACATAAGTAAAACACACTAATTAACAAAGGCAATTTGTCAACAACGTGGCTTTGCGCGTTATAAACGGCACGTGTTCAAAATTTCCGCACATCTGCATTCAAAAATATAAAGCCATGATTACCTTTTTATCCGTATCTAAACGTTGTGATTTTTAGTAGGGATATTGTTTTGAAACCGGTGTCAAGTGAAAATTAGCCGTGATTGCACATATTATTTAGAAAAAAAACTGTTTAAGGCCTTAAATCAAAAGAAACAACTGTAAAACCATTTGCTTGATACATAAAACGGCTTACGATCACATCACTATTGCCTGAGGTTTTACAGAAAAGTATTTGTTTGTTTTTTTTCATCCAATTGCCAACAAATTAATTGGGCTTAAGTTTTTGCACACAAAACGGCACCGAATTTTTTTACCCAGGTGACAGTAATGCAATCCATTTTTGCGACTAACAACGTTTATCAATAAGTAATTAACTTTAGTTGCAATATTTCCTATCGTCGAGTGCTTTACCGCGTCGTTCTGTTCTAGTCCTACTACAATGACAAATACAACTTCTTTCGCAAAAACACATAGTAAACTCTGACTTTAGGCTGAACACTAAGCTAAATCTGCATCTACATACCAGTAGCCTCTCGCAATATGGCAGTTAGCAGCGCAGCCACTTCCTTGCTTTGCGTGCTCAGTTACAGGAAGTCGTTAATATTCTTTGGTAACTAGGTCATATGAGCGATTCAGTAATTTTACTGTTGGGAATATGTAAACCTGCATTTAACCTCGTATTCAGACACGTTGGTCACCCAGAATTATAGACCAAAACAGGAGGCCATAAGTTTGAAAAAGAACCAACATTTTTCTGTACCACTTTAGGTACTAGCAACGTGATCTTATTTTTTTGAGTGACAGCGCGTCGTATCGTTTTGTAAGTTTTACATAGCAAGTTAATGGTTTTGCATAGTTTAAGTACAAAATAAAGCATTATGAAAATATCGCTATGGTTAGAGACCAAGCAAAAAGCCGTTTACTTTCTAGGCGATATGCGATGTGTCAAAATATGTTGTCCATGTTACAAATTAGTGCGAACCTGCATCAACTCTTTGCACAGAACGGTTTAAAGTCGTCGTCGTTCTAATTGTCCATCCATCAAACTTACCATGGATGCCAAACACTCATTGTTTTCATTGTGACGTTTTGTTTCGACACGCATGAACGCTTTTATTTTTGTTCAAAGTAAACCGCTACAAAGCCTATAGTTTGAACACTTCGAACAACTTAACTTGCTTTCTCCGTTTTTCTGTATTTACGTGATGGCGCAATGAAACTGTTTTGTGCCAGATGCCTTTCGTCTCAACCATTTGGCGAAATGTTAACGCCCATAAAACAACACTTTTTGTTGTGAGATGGTTGATATCAGCAGGCTGTTGCGTGAAAAAGCGAAGCCTTCGTACAGCTAATCTAATCTAATTTACAACGTAAATCAAGGCACTGTCATGTTTGTCAGAAAGCCTAATTTTTGCAGGGGAGTTTGACAATTTCTGTAACGAGTACGTGAAGGAGTTTATAGAAATAAGTGAAGCGCGAACATTTAGTGTCTTACACTGCAATGTCTGTAGCTGTGGTACTAGTTTGTAATATGATGTTATTACAAACGTAAGTCCTGTATTGTGGATTTTTCTATTGTTTGCAGTTGTGATGAAGCGCGTAGTCCACTGTGTCCAAAAACCGCCTGTCTTTCATGTTGACGAGCCACGTGGTAACTGCGTGAAACAAACACTGTCCGTTAGTCTGAACACGTCACGTGTACATTTGCAGGTAGTTTGTCATCGCAGCTTTCTAGAGATAAATTCCGTTACGTGTACATTTGCAGGTAGCTTTCATCCCAGCTTTTTTACAGGTAAGAATTCGATTTGTCATGTCCAGTAAATCCTTACACTCTATCAACAAACTACCGAACAACATATTATTTGGCTATTGCAACCAATTTATTCAAATACGTTACTGTGTCGTTGTAATTTTGAACGCCCTGTCCAAAACATTGGCAATTTGACAAAGAGCTGCGGTGAGCAAACGTCTAAACACAACCACACAACGTTAACAAGTCATTCGCAAAAAAACAATAAACCTTTAGGCCCGGAAACCACCTTTTTGCGTTAGCCGGTTTACAGTAAACAAATCTTGGAATCCCTTTTATAAAGAAACCGCGCAACGCACCATATTATATCTGTCACCGTTGAGTCTGGACAGAAGCTAAACCCGCCAAAGCATACCAACCTCTTTCGCAAGTTACAGGAAGTAATATTCGTTGTAAACTGTGCCACTAATCTACAAACAAATATGATTGATAAGTGCGTCCTTCTGCAACTATGTGTAAATTCAACCTCGTGTGCTTGGAAAGTATGCAAAGATACAAGAAAAAAACATAACAAATACCTTAATGCTAAACCCAACATTTATTGACAACTAATATTACCAGAAGTCATCATGTGCAACAAGCAACGGTGTATGTGATTCGAATTTACCGAGTGACGTCACCAAGCCTTTGTAGCTAAGATCGTGGGGCCTTACAGGAACGGGAAAACTTAACAAATGAAAGTTTACATGCACAAATTCGAAAGCAAAATTAAATCCGTAAAGTATGCCGACGGTTGTGACGTCATGAATTACCTTTTTTTCCTTTTTCTCTTTTATTTTTGCCATTCTCTTTTCGTATCTTTTTCTTTTTTTTTTCCTTTTATTTTAGTTCGCGTGTAAAACCAACTCATCAATAACGCATATATAACACAACATAATAATAGTAACACTGACACAGCAGTTTATTTATATCAGTTTAGCTGTGCACATTCGTCTAAGTTGATTCCTGCTTGTTCCATTAAGTTCAGTAATATGTCATTACTTGCTTGGGTTTCTGACCCATCTACTTCGGTAATGTTCTCTTCTTCGCACAAGCATTGTGCGTCGCATCCACGATGTATACACCTACGAGAGTCCCCTTTCCATTGCTCTGGCATAACCATATTTTCGAGAAAACTCATTTCATTTTCATCTATTTTGTCTGGCACAGGCACAGCAGATGCTGCTTTTGTTGAGTGCTGTGCTTGTGTTTCTTCTGGCACATGATCTATTCTTCGCTTCTTTTGCTGTGCTTGTGTTTCTTTTGGTGGACTTGCTCTTTTTGATGCTCTTCTCTCCTCTTCCATTTCTTCTGAATCAGTATTGTTGAATTCCTCAACGATGTTATTTATGTAGTCAGCTATGTTGCAGATATCGGGATCTACTGGAGTCTCGTTTTTTAGTAATGCTTCCATAACCTCTTGCGCTAGAGTGATAACAATCTCGTCCGTTACACTTCCTTTTATTTCTTTTTGTACACCCGTGTCTGGGGTCTTCGCCTCTTCACTCCAGTATGCTTCCATAAAACGCCTCTTCATCGGCTGGAGATCGCCAAGACTTGCCATTTTAATGATGGGATTCTTTGTGTTCGTAGTAAGAAAGGCACATGTAGCCTTGTTGTCTTGACGATCTCCATGAGTTTTCGCCGACCAGTTAGAATTGAACATGAACTTAACCGACGCTATGAGAGCGTCATTATTGAAGAAGGCGTTTCCCGCATCATCAATCTTTAAGATTTTATGCTTGTGCCTTAAGGCCATTTGGCCTACACCCTGGCTATCATTGGTAAGCGTTGAGGCGTACTCCATTGGGAACAAAAATTGTCCCAACAGAGTCTTGCCTTTTCCGGCGGCACCATGCAAACAGAAATGTGGTGATACCTTTATTCCGTCTTGGTCTGAGTTTTGTGCTTCTAATGCTGCTGCAATAAGAGCTACCTTTAATTCAAAGTTATTTAGTTGGATATCATTCCAGCGTATGTTGGTTGCTTCTTGTATGATTTCGTTAATTACTTTGCAGCCTTCTTTCACAGTCCAAGCGGCATTCTTCTTTTTGTTGGCCCTACGGAACGCCTTTTTCATCTTGCGATTTATCGAACCGAACTGAACAGTATTGTATGCTCTTTTGGCCAAGAGCTCAGGGTAGGCAAAGTCCTCAGCGAACAGAGCCTCCTTCAACACATTCATGCTGGGCTTTCCATCGAATTTTGACGCGACTCGTTCCGCTACAGTAGCCCATCGACTTTTCTGGTTCGTAAACTGTTCTTTGAAAACACTTGTCTGGAAACAAAGGGCTAGAGTACAAAAGAACTTTACGGCTCAACTAAGATTCAATGGTTTTTCATAATTCTTGCCATGTGTATATATATCTTTGTGCTTTTACTGTCTCAGTTGCTGACAAATGTTTTTCCACATTTTTTACTTTCGATAATTTTCGGTGCCGCTTTTCGTTTTTTTACCTTTTGTCAAATTGTATGGAGAGACCAAAACTTGGAATAAAGTGTAAATACGTTTGTGATTTGTGTGATGTAAAGTTTTACATAAAATGGATCGTGAACACATTTTTCAGATCGTGGAGCATCTTTTGGCATAGGTTTGGTTTGTCAAGGTTTAACCTAAAAGTACTACCTAACTATAGCTATTTTTTAGGACTTTTGTTTTGTAATGGCTGATAAAAGATTAAGAAAAGGATCCTGGAGTACCGCAGAATGTTTTTTGTTGGTTCAATTAATTGACGAAAAGAAAATTTTAGAAAAAATTGACAGCAAAACCCAACGGAACCAGCAAATCGTTTTTTAATTAGAGAAAGAATTTCAGGATTGTGGAATAAATTACGATTGGTATAATACATCTTGAATGAATATTAATAATTCGTAGCCAGTTGAGATTTAACTTGGTGTTCTTGTTTTATCCAGTTGGACCTAA